>JAXQKB010000274.1:0-35849 GCA_037042295.1 Irpex sp. Y119-03 | reverse complement strand
TGCCCATCAAACTCACGGATAGGGGACAGTTTTCCCAGCGATTTTTTGGACGAAAAAATCGTCAGTTCCGAGTAGTGGTTGTGATTGTAGAATACATACGTAGCAGGCTGCATAAAAGTATGTATACATTGAGCAGTTACTATATGACTAGTGTACACTGTAGGAGTCCTTGCGCTTTTGCGCGCGTTTCTCAACAGGAGGACCCATGATTGACGAGCGAGGCAATGCGGCTTGTCTTGTCGAGCAGGTCGGAAGAGGCAATGGTGGAGTGAGTGAGCGTGCAGGTTGAATTAACGTGAGGGGGGCCCAATCAGGATCGACTTCATTGAGCATCCGATCCAGCCGACGAATTAGACTATCGAGGACCATTCTAATCTCGCGAGTGCATTCGATGTCAGCAGTAGCGCCTTTGTTGAGATGGGCGTTACTGAGCCAAGCATCGAGCTGGGCCAACTTCGGAGCAGCAAGCTTGAGGTCGTGCAGGGTTCGTGCAATTGTTTGATCATTGAGAGCTTGCTGATTTGTGCGTTCAAGTTCCGCAAACTCATCGCGCACTGGCTCGTCGACAGAGATATCACCCAACTCTGACGCTGAGCCCTCAGTATCCCCAGCCTCCGAATCGACACCACAAGTCAGCTCCGACTCTGTGTCGCTATCCTCGTACTGAGTAACCCCGAGATCTGTCTGCTCATCCTCCTCGGTGGCTTGACTTGGTGATTGACCTTGATCCGTTACCCCGTCGGCAGCTTGTATTTCTTCACTTTCGCGTACCATTTCGCTGACTGAGATTGATGCGCGCATAATAGGATGAAGGGTGGACAATGGTGATGGTTCACGCTGCTTCTCGCATCTCCGTTGTCGCAATGCAAACTTCCAGGCGCTCCGACTCGTTGGTCCGTGGGGAATAATGGAAGATCGCATCGTAAAGAGGCTTCTTAAATTGTGGTGAGTCCGGATCAAGCCATTCATGAAGATTAATGTAGTCCTTCTCCACGACTCGAACTCCCTGCAGCCGTTGGAACTGCCGATATAGCGAGCGATGGTCCCTGATGGTCAAAAGCCAGCGATATCGAGATGTTGCAAGATCTGCGGGCATGTCTTTGTAACCGCGGCTCATAAAGAGCTTCCGATTCGCCTTCTTGACTTCGTCAAGTATTACGCCGGCCTTCAGTCGTTGAAGGGCGTCCTCGTACACAGACGGGTGAACAGGAAGGACAGGAGCACGGGAAAGGGGACTAATGAGGCACTCCGCGTTGTGGGTAAGATAGCCGCGTATCATTATTACTCGGTGAGTTTGTCCTTCGTACATGATCTCGCAGTGTGCTAAGCATCCGGTGGAGTTGAAAGGGTTGGATCGTTTCACGGACCCGCGTGTAGTGTGATCATAACTACAAGAACTGTCGATATATGGGTTTCTTGTGAGTCGTTTCGAGGTCCGTTTGCGGTAAGTGTAGGCTTACCACTGATAGAGCACCCTGTGAGTGTTTCCCTTCCCTTTTCCATCGTTTTTTGACCACCGACAACTCCATTTATTCTGAAGCGCTTCAAGCTGATCGAAGTCGAGTTGATTAGTGGCCAGAAGTGCACTTGCGGTAAGCTGATCTTGCTCGCTTTTCACGTCGAATTTCTGAGACAGATTTTTCCCATCAGCATAGATGTCCACAATCGACTTGCGTTGGTGCTCGTCGAGATGAAGATAGTTGAGGTATATCTTCGAGACCTCCGGAGGGGGCTTATAGGGAGCTGCACGGCTCGCAGTTGCCTCATCTACATGGTAAAAAGCCCTAAAGCCTTCAGTTTTCGAGCGAGACTTGCCCTTGGCTGTGCCTTTGCGCTTTTTTGAGGGAGGGGGGGAGTCCGACATGGTGAGCACTGCGGAAGCGACTTCTATTCTTTTGCTTGGACACAAACTTTACAGTAAACTCGTCAGGCTTTGTAGCGTTGCAATAGAATTTTGTTTACTTGTTTTATTACAGTACTTATGATAGATAAATCATCCTTCAACGTGAATTGAAGCTTTATGGTACAGAATCTTAAGAAGCAGGACACCACGGGTTCGAGTCCCGCACGACGCACAAAGTTTTAATGGTGCGTGAAAGACGGCCGACGCATGAGCTTGCGATCCANTAAGATCGCTATCTCGGAGAGCTCCAGCCGTGATGCCGACATCAGCACGTGACCTCCATAAAAGGCAACTCGTTATTCAGGCTGAGAATCCTTCTCTGCGACGACCGACGCCCCGCCGCGGTTCTGGGGTCCTGCCGAGTTCGGCGTGCCCCGCGGGGCACGCGATTATGTAAGCCTCACCCTGGGCGTCGTGCCCCATGACAACTAAGCGTGTGCGTCGATGCACCGGTAAACAAGTAAGTCATGGTTCGTTTGCGGAATCAGCGGCCATCACTTTGGGAACATACGGATCTCGACACGATGAACGTTAGAACTGTATGTAATTCTATTTTCCAGTGCTGTGGATGCAGCTTGATGTAGTCAGAGTGCGGTCAATTGAAAGGCCACTGGCAATGGATAGTACATAGTGCACAGGAAAAGGGGGGTTGTTACAACGTTCACCACTGGATGTCTGCCTCTGGTACCTTATCCAGACATACACTGAGCTCCCATTCGCTTACTCTCTTCGCCCATCGGTACATCTTGAACATTCCCTGCCCATAATGTCCGCTGCGAGGACCTGTAACCTCCGCCCTGAACCGTTTGAATTGTTCGGGAGCTTTATTCTCCAGAAAGTAGACCATACACGTCCGCTTCCTATCGTAAATAAGGGAAGTACCTTCGCCGGGACTATGGGTATATTGGATCTTGACAAGAAAGAGACGGTTGCCGTAGGCATCCTGGGGCGGAGTCTCGTCGCCGTATTGCACAGGGGCGCTAAGGGATTGGATATTGTCGCGGCGGTTTATGAGCTGCCCCACCATTCCCTGGGTGCCAGGCATACTCATGGAAATTGGTATCGTCAACCACTGGCCCCCTTTCAGGGAACGGCAAGCTTTCTTGTGACTTGGCCAGTCATTCTTTTGACACTCTAGCGGGTGATCAGTTGAAAGCATGTGAAGAATTTTAGCCATGCGCACCACTTCCGCAATAGGACACAGACTGGCATTGGGAGCAACGACTGCTGATGTTGCGTCCGCATACGACGCAGCCAGTGTTCAGGTTCAACTTTCCGATGTCATGGTACGAGAGAGGTCCCATAGGAAGGAGGAAGGAAAGCTTGAAATCCTTCTCAGACCTTAGCTTTTCTACTGTAAAATCGGCGGGCAGGCGTTTCCCATTGCTCTCGAGGATAAGTAGAATAAGTTTCTGTTCGAGTTCAGTGGCGTTGATATTCGGCATGTGGCTGTTTTTTGACATCTGTTCTTGGACCCATTGTATCCCAGGCAACGGGTTGGTCGCGTCGAAAGAGTGGTAAAGCACGAGCAGTAAGGGGGTCCGATCGTCAATCTTATACACGTTCACAATCTGTGCGAGAGGGCAATTTAGTATGATAGAAGTGGCATTTTGAATGAGGACAACTTACTCTCAAGTTAATTGCACACTTTTCCTTGTCTAAGTCTTGCATCACCGCGTGCTTCAACCCATTCTCAGCGTTATTGGCGAGGGACATCAACGTTTGCCGCACATCCATAAATGCGTTGACGTATAACGGGGCGGGATCTTGGCCTTCGCGCATCGCCATTTGAGTCATAGCAACTTCTTCTAAATTTCCTCTCCTGATGGCGGTGAAAAGACCCTTGCAATTACGAGGCCATTTCGAGTATTTGTTGAGGTCGAGGGGTGGCTTAGGATTGATGAGCGACAAGGCCTGCGACGCGTTGATTGCTTGGCGCAACCGTTTCTGTAAACTGTCGTCGGGCAATTTGGATGTTGGCGGTATAGAAATACCGAAGCTCGAGAGTACACCGAGGAGTTCTTCGCGACTGAATTTTGTGTCGAAGCTAAACATCTGTTGAAATAGGGGGTCGTTGAGGATGGACTCCATTGAGTTCTCGTAAAGCGTGGAAGCTAAGTATATCTAGTTTGACACAATAAGTAGGCATGAATGATATACTTACAGTTGGCAGAGGATGCGTCTCTCGAAAACGTAGTGGTACAGGTGAAAGGGTGGTTGTTTAGGCGCCGATAGGCGGAGGTCGCGCCACAAAGTCTCGGTTATCTGCATTTGAACCTCCGAGTCTAGGTCATGGCAATGTAGTGAGAAAGATCATGAGTGGTTTCTGTGGAAATAACGTAAGGGGAAGAACACAAAGCTATATGGAGAGACATTTGAAATATCAAACATCAAGTAAAACCGGGACGGATACGATGAACAAACAACGCTAGCAGCGGTCATTGAGTACGGAGAGAAAATATAAATGTCCGACAAACGCAACAGATGAAAGGAGTTATTCAGGAGACGTCGCCAACTCGGGTGAGAGCAGCACGCCGCTTCTTCTTGGGTGGCTCGGGAGCGGTTTCGGAAGAAGGACCTGGTGCGATAGGAGCCGGTAACTCGTTCGTAGACGAGGCTTGCACGTTTTCGTCTACACTTGCTGCTGGGGTTAAGGGAGGTTCTGCCGTCCGCTTCATGGGCACGACAGGTGTCAATGCCGGCGAGATAGTTGGTAATCCCACGGATTGCACCGACGGCGTACTTGACGGAGTTGCAATAGTGGATGAGAGGGGAACCGAATGGTGATGTGCGATGGACTGCAATTGAAGAGCTTGCTGCTGGGTATGATGCGCAGGAAGTATTTCATCGAACACGACGATGGTGCAATAACCGTCTCGTGAAGACAACATCAGACATTGCCCATCGGGTGACCTATATTCTCAGATTAGAAAAGTAGGTGTAAGCTGCGGTGATACAGCGACTCACCAGGTCATATCTGTGAACTCGTCGTAATGCAACTTTGTCAATAGACATATAGGGCCTGCTTGTTGCGTATCGTAGATTGTCACTGTGTCCATAGTGGCGACAGCATATAGCATCCGATACGGTAGTGCAAAAACAGACGAAGTTGCATGGCTCGGTGTAACTGCAGGCGTAGCCGGCTTGGATAGAGGAGTGATAGGAGGGATGGAGTCAATTGCGGAAAGAGCAGGGGATGGAATGGCAATTCGAGGTGACGGCGCTACAATTGATGACGACGATGCACGCGTGTGGGATTTAGAGGGAGTCAATAAGACAGACTCCGGTGTTTGTGCCGCGGCTGGTTTAGGATCGACGATGTCCACGCTTACGGTCTTGTCCAGCCCTCGTTCTACAGAAACAATTTTAGGGTCGGAAGTTGACTCGGGTGCGCCAGCGACGCCTGACCGGAGCTCGTAGAGAATCGGCGAGAACTTTACGGCGACACTGGCTTTCTTATGTCCCGGGAGTCGAGCGATGGGTGGTCGAGCGAAATTGGCACGAGAGTAGATGTAGACAGACGAGGCGGATGCTTGGCTGGATGGTTCGCCTGTATTGGAATTCGGGTTTCCTTTACGACCACGAGTATGTTGCTCCTCGGCACTTTTCGCTAGTCCAGGTATGACCGAAGGATCCTCGAATTGCCCCGCAGGTGTCAGGAGCAATCCCCCATCCGGGCTGAATGTCAGACGGCGGAAGAAGTTGCTGTAGCTCTCGTCTCCATATAGCTTGACACTCGACCAGGCCGTCGTTGGCATACGAATGGCAGGAAGGGCGGGCATGGGCGATGGAGATCGTGCGTAGCGCGTGGATGTCGCGGGAGAACTGGGCACATTTGAACCACTGAAAGACGACCGACGCGATGACGATCGTTCAATGGGAGGCGGAGGGAACATCGTTAGGTGGGGTGTACTTGGTACGGAATGCGTCGGAGTCAGCAATGCACTTCCACTTGTTTGTGAGCTTGGTGGGACACTCTCCTCCTTGAAGTCCAGAGCACTGACGGATTCCGTCTCGCTGGTCATCGACTCCCGCCGAAGGAGATTCGGTCGACTTGGGGTACGACTATGGCGATGCGGCATTCGCGAGTTCTTGCCTACTGCATGTACTTCGAGGGCTCCTTGCTTATACGAGATACTATAGATGTGCATGGACCGATCACTACTCTGAGTGGCGATATATTCGTTCAGTGGATCCCAAGCAACGCCTTGGACGAAGTGATTATGTTCGGCAATTTCGTGGACACACTTGCCTACCAGAAATAAGTCAGTTTTGATCATCATCAAGACGTGGGTAACCAAGTACACACCCTCTGAAGCCGTGAAAATCCTGGCGCAGTTGTCCGTGCTGCCAGCAATGATATATTCCCCACTTGGACTCCACGCGAGATCGTAGACCTGCATAGTTGAGCATCTAAATCGACCATATGTTAATAAACTGTAAAGTATAATTCAAGAGAGGTCATGTTACCGGAAAGTGATACGCGGCTTCCAGTACTCCTTCTCGTATTGCAACTCCTCCGCACTGAGATCACTACCATAGCTGGCCGCCGGCGGTGTATTCGACTGAGCCCATATAATGATCATACCGTCTACAAATGCCATTCAGCATGGATTTACACTATCAAATCCGGCGACCGATACTCACCATCTCCTGCAGAAGCGATTAGCTCGCCTGTGTTCAAAGGACCAATTAGCAGTAACTCCAGTAACGACGCGTCGAACACGTACCATTAGGGCTGAATCGTACCACATTTACTGCCGCTGAGTGCCTGCTCAATGTGGCGAGGTATTCTACTCTTGACGGGCGTGGTGCAGCTGCGTCGGCTGCCGCGCTTTCGAGTACGGATGGTGGCATGATATTAGGGTGTACTGCCCATAGCTTAGGAGATACCATAGTTTCAGTATACAAACCTTCAGTAAGATAGGAGACGATCACTCACTCTGACATGGTTATCCTCCCCTCCTGTCGCTAACTTGTAGGTTTGGGTGGTGAAGGCCTTATCCTGTGTTGGACGCGCCTTCTTGAACGGTGTAGGTTGGAAGTCGCACGTTGAGATGGGTTTGCTGTCGTGCCACCGAATCTCCAGAGTTCTGACACGCATACTGTGTAGGTCAGAGGCTAGTCCAAATGGTCATACAGATGAGAGAGAGAGAGGAGAGAGGCTAGGAACGAGCGCAAGACGTGGGGAAGTTATGCAACCCTATTTCGTATGATGGCCGCGCTTATCAATGGCTATAACATCATGTGTACAATAGCCTAGAGCGGAGTCTGAAGTTTCTAGGTTACCAGATAAAAATACAAAGCAAACGATAACATTCCAAGCGTAAGCTATAGGATGGCATGACTACACACATAAGTATGACAAAGGAACTACGAAGATCGACGGCTTCATCTCAAAAGACTGTCGCGAAGGGCAGTTGCCGAACCTGACAGGGTATCAGAGTCCTCTTCGTTTGTCTGCTGTACACCTTGTATGACAGCAAGATCCTGCAAAGCATGTTGCAGGATTTTTGTGACGTGCGCCAAACCTGCTTGCTCTTCAGCCAAGATCTGTGCGCATGTAAATTAGTCGGGATTGACAAGAAATCGTGGGGACGACGCCTCTCACCGACGCAATGTGGTCGAGACCCTCCTCATCAACCACTGCCCATTCCACCTGCCCCTCGTTCCGACTTCTCTCTTTAGCAGCGCGGACCGCGTCTACAAGAGCCCACATCTCGTTCAACTTCCCTCTCATCTTGCTTATTCCGCCCGGCCTCCGGATTTCATCGTCGATGTCTTCAAGGGCGGTACGCAGCGCCTCCTCTTCGGGCCGTATTGACGAAGAACGGAGCGCAGGGATGAGCAGGTGGAGGTGCTGCACGATCTTCAACACGCGATGCGTGAGTTGCATCTGAAGCGCGGCAGCACGTTGAAGGCGAGCTGTGTTATTGACTTCATGACGCTGCGAGAGCGCCTCTATCCGCGCCTTCAGCTCCTATTTTACGGGGAACATGTCAGTTATACTCTCCTTAGAAGCGTTTGAATTTCATTTCTTTACTTTTATCCGCTCTGAATGATTGGTAGCCTGGCTTGTTTGAGCGTCCACTCTCTGCTGCAGGTCGTCCAAACCGACAGCTATAGCAGGGACCATACTGTCCGAAGAAGTCAAAATTGTGTCCACTTCGGACGAAACAAACCCACCAGCTCGGATCGGGATTTTCGCGTACGGCCTTCTCCCAGAGTGCCTCGTTGGTGGCATTCGGTGGTCGGCCGTATAGATGTACCTGTGATGGCTCCACCAAGTTGTAGAAATAATGCTGGAAGCCCTTACTTTAGCACATCGGATCATATACTCAACGAACAAGAAGACCGACCTGGAAGCGGCATTGCGGCGAGGCTGGATCCCAAGCCTGCTTGACCGCTTCAATCCGTTGGACCAGGGAGGCAAACTGTGACTGAGGGTCCGTTTGTTGATGAGTGGGTACGACAGTAGCCCTCGAGGCGAATAGGCTGTTGCCTAGCGTAGACGTTCCAAGCGTGGACGTATTCAGCGCACCAAACAGGCCTGTCGTGGACTGGTTTCCAAAGAGGTTGGGTTGGGGTTGCTGCTGGGAGGGCTGGACGGACTGTCCGAACAATGAAGGCTGTTGTTGTTGCGTCTGTTGGCCGAATAACGAGCCGGCAGGCTTTTGCTGCCCAAACAACGAAGTCTGAGGTTGCTGGTTCGCCTGACCACCAAAAAGGTTGGCACCACCGGTGTTGTTGTTCGTTGTGCTGCCAAAAAGACCGCCCCCTGTCGTTTGTGCGTTATTGTTCGTGCTCCCAAATAGCCCGCCACCTGTCGTCCCTGTGGCTGCATTGGTACCCTGCGTCTGCCCTCCTCCAAATAGACCACCTCCAGTAGTACCCGCTTGGGTGTTGTTCCCGAACAGTCCCCCTCCCGTCCCACCCTGCTGCTGCTGCTGAGTATTGTTGCCGAAGAGCCCACCAGTAGTATTTTGCTGAGTGGTATTGGTGGCGCCGAACAAGCCGCCTGTAGCAGGTTGTGTTGTCTGTGTGTTGCCAAATAGGTTGGCCGTCGGTTGTTGCTGTTGCTGTTGCTGCTGTGGGTGTTGCTGCTGCTGCTGCTGCCCTCCAAACAAGTTTCCGCTCGTACTCCCGAATAAGCCACTGGTGGTCGACGGTTGATTGCTCTGAGTAGTGGAGCCAAATAACGAGGTGCCTCCACTAGTACCACCTTGCTGAGAGGTGTTATTCTGTGTCGCCCCCAGCCCGCCGAATAGTCCACCTCCTGCAGGCTGTTGTTGCTGTTGTTGTTGTGGCTGTTGCTGCTGGGTTTGTGTCTGACCAAACCCGCCAAACCCTCCACTGGTGTTGCTGAACATGGGTTATATCTGGAACTAGAGACGCAAATTAACAGTCAAGAATGTCGATACGCGTCAGTTAAACGGCGTCAAGGGGGTATAGTGATGAGAGGGACGCGGTCGTTGGCCACTGCACACAGAACTCGAAGAGTCGAAGTTGAACGCGTCGGGAGATCAAGCGCTTAAGTCAGATCTACAGATCTTTCTCAGGCCACGATACTCAATCAGGCATTTTTAGTCTTTCCTCCTACGTCTTCCTGGCCGTCTCGCTAAATGTCCCGCTGCATGGCATTGCAATCTCTTGAACACAACAAATGCGGCGGATAGAACACTGGATGCGCTAGGAGCACCGAGATGTGACAACTCTACGCGGAGACTTATCGTCGCTGCCAAAGTAGTAACATGACTCCTCTCGCTCTGGCGCACCCGACGTGTATATATTGTGTACGTGATGCACTCAAGGTATACCCATATGGTTGATGACGGCGTAATCATCTCATCTCGGGCCCGCATCTACGGCTACGAGAGAGCCAGGTGAGTGATAAAATGGCGTTGCTCTCAAGTTGTTTGTCATGATGCTCGACCGTGACCCTTCTCCTTCGCTATGCCTGACCTTATGTGCTATGGGTTGGACGTAGGAGAGGATACGTTTGCAGAATTATCTTCTCGCAATCCTATCATCTTCCGAGTTCACTCTAACAGCGATGAGGAGGCGTTCGTAGCCGAGGCATTCCGCCAGAACCGGACGCAAATCCCTTCAGTGAAGTTCGTGTCGAGGGCCCAAGTAATCCATCACATTGTTCAGTGGACTACTCGAGACAGTCCTTGGATCTCCTGCACGTTCAGTCTGCCGTATGTGCTATGGGAAGCGACGCGTCGAGTTGCATGTACTATATTTACGCCGCACATCAGTATTGATTCTGATGCTCTTCTTCTCTGTGCCCAGCGAATCCAGAGATGAAGAAAAACCTGCATATTTCGGTCATCTACGCGGTGCACGCCTCCCTCGAGCGCCGTGCTATCCTCGGTGTAGAAGCGTTGCGAGGCCCCGTCGCTCGCTCGAGTTCAGAAGCCATGCGCAGGGCGATAATCTTCTCCAGAGCCTTCCAAGAAGTCTTGGTCTACGGAGAGATACCCCCAGATGCAGTCTTAGTGACCCTTCCTTGGAAGAAGTTCAAGAAAGCATTTCGGTCTACTCATCTCCCCTGTCTCACCAGTGACCCCCTCTGCCAGAGCTCGCTTCGTGACTACTGTGTGCGATTGAGAGAGGATATGCTCAAGCAGACAGTGGAGCAGGCAAGGATGGTGTCGGTGCAGCAGGCCATGGCTATCCTAGGAGCGTTGTACGCAAAGGTCGGCAACCAAAGGGAACTTGACCGCCTTTCCGCTGTTACATTGGACCTATCCCGCGCCATCTTTTCCTGGCCTTACAGGCATGCAAGCTCTCTCGATGATTCCTACAGAGACACAGGAGGATCATCGGTCGACCTTGTCTTCCCACATATAAAACGGGTACTCATGGAGATCATTGAGAAACACCCTTTGCATCGTGAAGCTACTCTATATGTACGTCTCTTTGCTTTACGGCAAGAGATTGCAAATGTCGATGATGAGACATACGCCACATCCTCTATGAGGTATGCAAAGTAAAGATGTGTTAGTGCATGGGAACTAACACTTGTCGATCCAGGGACGCCTCACGTGCCAAACTAAAGAAACTTAGAGAAGCTCTGGTGGAAACCATCTCAGGGATTGATGCACTGGTAAAAGAGGGCGCATCAGCCTCGAAAGACTCGGTAGATGATCTCACCGAAAGGCACGTGGCTCGGTACTCGTCTGAAATTTGCACGCTAATTGCGGTGCACATTGCTTATAGGTTCTCGCAGACGAGCTTGGTGCGGGGTGCATGTTCGCCAGCTGCAGTGAGGAGGCGAAAGTGAGACCTCGCGTTACTTATATAAGGCTGAGGAGATCTGCAAGTTGAATGGTGCACAAACAATGATTTATGACATGGAAAAACTAGCAACACGCTGCTAAGCAATGGATAATCGCGACGTGCTTATAGTAGGGAGTTGAGAAAGACTCAGACGCGTCTGCCTGCCAAAATCCACGATTAGTGACATGGTCACATGATCGCGTTCTGGCCAGTAAAAAGAGTCGAAGCTTGCAAGTTGTGTCGTTGTGAGCAAGTTACGACGAGGCTCATCGTAATAACACCAAGAACATTAAAGATAATGCCTAGCATTTATGGGTTATGAGTAAAAAAAGAGTGGTTATATATACAGATTCCAGATGTGAGGAGTATGCATTCCTACGTAAATGTCGTCTAATCGTGAGTAGCCCTGATGCACGCATCAGGTGAGAAGAGAGCGGCGGCCCAGCCAGCCATTCTCTTAGGCCGTAAAGCCTAAATAGCCAACGTCTAGTTCTCCATGTCGCTCGGGACCTCTACCTCCTCAAACGTGGACCTGCCGCCTGCGCTGGTGTTTCTTTGGTGGAGCGAGAACGAGGATGGGGGACGTGCAGGATTATTCGCAGAAGGAACAAGGACAGGTGAGTCCGAGACATCGTACGGTTTAAAGGAGTCTTGATTGAGCGACGCGAGTTCAGCTTCCAGCTGCCGGCGACGGTCGTTTACTGACTGACTGGACGTCGTGCGGCTGTGTGCGATGGGAGGGGTGTTCAGCGCCTGAGCCGCGGATTTCTGTGATGTAGCTTGTGCTTGGCTCAAGAAGCCCATGCCCGCAGTGAGGATCGAAGGGCCATAACTTCCCCATAACGTCTGGGCGAGCTGCGCAGGTCCTGAGACTGGGTCAGAGAGCGAGGGAGGTGCGCCAGAGTTCAGCGCTGCGTCGCCGGTGAGACCACCTTCGTCAAAGGCATTGGACTGGGTCGTGCTACTCGCTGTCTGGCCTGATATGACTTGCCTCCAAGCCGACCGAATAAGCCGTTGCAGATAGTTGTAGATGTAAGTCTTGAATTGGACCAGTGCAGAGTCAATCTCAGACTCATGTGCGGCAAAGAATGGCCGCACATACGCAGAGTAGAGGTACGATGCACCAGACGTCTGTGGGAGAGCGAGGTACAGCAGGAACGCTGTCTTCAAGGGGTAGTACATGGGCAGCCTGTGGATGTTCAATTACTTTCGATGAGTGCGAACACATTTCGGGACTTACCATGATATGAACCATTCGGCCACATACTCAAAGGCTACTATGCACCCAAGAACACTCCAATACATGAGCCATTTCTCGAGCTCTTCTTCTGAGGCAGGTCGTTGCGAGAGTGTCTTATACGACGCGTACCCTGGATATAGAAATGCGCATACTGCACTGAAGGACGGTTAGACCGAGATATTATCTATACAGACATCATACCTTATCACTCGAAAGATGAAGGAAAGAAGAAACATAACGCTATGGTAGTTATGTGGAAGTGTGTGGCAGTTAGTCACTGACAGCTTGCAGTGGCAGCGCGTGCCGCGCGTTTGTTACATGGGCGCCAATCAATGGCACGGTAACGGCGTGATTAAATGCAGTAACAAACTGATAATTATCGCTTGAAAGGTGGTAAGTCTACGGCTATTCACGCTCTCGAGGTTCCTTGATAGGCCGTAAGAAACTATTGTTACTGATTCAGTTTTGACTTATCTGCACGATAATCGGAGATCAGCCTTTGTAATGAACGTTCTCGAGCCTTCCGAGGATTCTGCTACTAAGACCTTTTATTCGACTATGCAAGCCATTTACGAACTCCACATTTCTTGCAGACTTTCTTTGCACCTCCAGCATCCGAGATTCCCTAAGTCATAGTTCACTATGGCCTCCGAACGTCCTATCACGTACTTCGACATTGCCATCGGTGGCAGACCTGCAGGACGAATCGTGTTCCAGTTGTACAACGACATTGTACCGAAGACCGCAGAGAACTTCAGTGGGTCACCGTCAGATCTCTATGACGTGCTAAGTTCTGACCACTAGTCATGTAGGAGCATTATGTACTGGCGAGAAAGGAGAGGGTCAATCTGGGAAGAAGCTCTGGTATCAGGGATCCGCCTTCCACCGTGTGATCAAGGGGTGAGCGTTGCTGCAGTATATATATACACGACAATGAGTCTGACAAATTTGCAGGTTCATGATCCAGGGTGGAGACTTCACCGCTGGTAATGGTACTGGAGGAGAGTCGATCTACGGAGAAAAGTTCGATGATGAGGCGTTTGAGGTTAATCACACCAAGCCGTTCCTTCTCTCGATGGTACGAATCCTCCTCTCATCCATTCCCCCTAATCTTCTCATCTTTTAACACGGCGCGCCATATGTATAGGCGAACGCTGGCCCGGGAACAAACGGTTCCCAATTTTTCATCACCTGCAAAGAGACACCACACCTAGATGGCAAACACGTCGTCTTCGGCGAAGTCATCCGCGGGAAATCCGTCGTCCGCGCCATCGAGAACCAACCCACCTCGAGTGGTGACGTCCCCAACGAACCGTGTGTCATCGTCGCCAGTGGGCAACTGGACCCGTCAGACCCGTCTCTGACAGAGGTGGCAACGAATGAGTCCGGCGATCCGTACGAAGACTACCCAGACGATCAGGATCCATTGAGTGACGGCAGCGTACAGGAGAAACCAGAGGTAGCTCTGCGGGTTGCAAGGGAAATACGTGAGATAGGGAATAAATTGTTCAAAGAGGGGAAAGGCTCAGAGGCCCTGAACAAGTATCAGAGTAAGTCGCTCACAACATCCATATCTCTCTCGAGCGCCACTCAATTGCTCAAAATGTACCCTTTCAGAGGCTATCCGGTACCTTGATATTCACCCCGTGTTACCGGAGGATGCTCCGCCCGAGCTGCAAGACTCGTACGATGCACTGCTCGCACCGCTGCTGCTCAACTCTGCGCTCGCCGCAGTCCGGTCAGGTGCACCACAAGTCGCTATTAGCAGTGCCACACGAGCCTTAGACCGCCTACAATTGAACGATGCCGATACAGGTAAGCAATTTCTAGTTTCTTGTTCGCGCCCTGTGCCTCATGTGGCCCGTACTATCAGCGAAAGCGCTCTACCGCCGAGCACTTGCGTATAGCGCCAGCAATGACGACGACCAAGCGGAGAAGGATCTGGTACGCGCTCACGAGCTCGTTAAGGAAGATAAGGCGATCGTGGCGGAGCTGGAGAAGGTGAAGCAGCGTAAGAAGGAGAAGCGGGATAAGGAGAAGAAGGCGTACAAGAAGCTCTTCGCGTAAAGTACCGATAACGGGTCATCAAAACTAATGAGTTGTATACTACTACGTCTTGTATGAATTTATCGATAAAATACTATACCGGATACAGCCTGAAACGAGTGAGTTCATCCTCTCTCCGACCTCGGTGCTGTCATTGTGCACATAAGTACTGGGTATTGTCTGCACAAAATTACTCTACTCCGTTCCGGGCGGAAGAGCATCAGTAAGATGTCCCCACCTTCTGGCTGGTCACTCATATGAACCTCATGACTGTGCTGCACAGCCATTCACGGTAACAGAGACTCGTAACGCCTCTTGCCACTGTGCGTGTCGCTGTTGTTTCCTTCTAAGGTGAAGATTTTGTTCCCCTCGGTCTGAGAGTCATGATTTGTAAGTCCGAGAATGACGTCAATTTCTAATTCTCGTTTGTAGATTTTATGGTTCGGAAGGTGCATGACTGAGGCACTGTGGCAGGCCAAGAGCATTGCACAGCATCTTCCATAGAGCTTGTTTTAGCTAGCGAGGTGTTTCGTGGAATTTGCTGCAAAATTGCACAAACGATGCGTCACAAGGCGACCAGAGCGTTTGCATGAATGCGGTCACGGCCATCAGGCAGAGTTTACTAGAATGCAACAAAAGCTACCGATACTGATGCGACGTAGAACGTCGTAAAAAGGTTCAAGTCTGAGCAAATCACGACTGGACTATAATTTTAAAAATTAAGCTACTGGATAGAAGATGGCACCGCCACTTTTCAAAACACTTCTGCTGCATGCGTCTTTCAGATGCTGGCACGCAGACTCGCGTCTACGCTCTGGGTATGTGGGAGCTGTAGATCGGAAAATTACACGGTATATACTAACTCAATAAAAATCTTTAATACACCCAATTTATGACTTCAAGATGAGGTCCAGCCCCACCAATGCGATGGGCCGACTCGGCGTAGTGACACGTTTTTAGCCTTTTCGGGAAATATTATCGTGAGAATCAATTGCGGCAGATGCCGCCGCGCCAGTGCATCGAGCGTCTATGAGCGACCAACCAGGGAACTTGAACTTGACCAGTAGCCCGCTCACAGCAACCTCAAATCCTTTTGTTACTCGGTAGTTCCCGTTTACGACTATAAGGAGGTTATGCAACTGTGCATTACTTCAAGCCCTTATTTATAACATATCTCACTGATTCTGTCTTTTAATCTTGACAGCTTGCTCTCACGCGAATAGCCTCTCGGCGTTATGCACGTGTTCTTGTACTGGGTGATTGGCCAACGATCGATCTAGGTCTGTGCGGTGAGTCAGCCTATTCAGAAACCTTGACCAAAACTGATTCCAGCGGGTCCGCGAACAAGCACGGAACACTACGGCGGACAGTCATGAGAAGTCATGAGAGCGACTCAAACCTTTCTCGTGACAAATGTTTTACAAGATGCTTACATTTTCGTCACGTTTCCTTCTCTCTGACGGCAGTGCCTCATATTATCTATACCAAGAATACGGTCGCTGATCAAGACCTGTGACGAAAGTAGATTTACTCAAGCAACGACTGAGTACCATTACCTTTGGCCACTTCATCCAGTCTCACCGTAACTCATGTTAGACAAACTTCTTACTCTGTACTGATGTCGTAACCCCGATCAGTGACTGATTCTGTATAGGAGCTGTGAGCCGTAACTGTCCTCATATTGGGGTTGTAGACCCTTGATAGGGCTGGGTGAAGATACATTTCATTTTCATCATTTGATGGATGTACGTGATTCCTGCCTACTCCCATATACTTTGGTCACACTAACGTATGTTGACGATTTAGACTACAGTATATCCGCGGTTTATCAACATTAGTGCACTCCACCAGAGAGTTATCAAACAAATTGCTTCATAGAAGACAGGCCATACGAACCAGTACAAAGGTGACTGAGGTAGTCATTCTGACCGGAAACCTGACATCCCATGCAATGGTGTAGAGCACGTAGGCCTAGAGCTTCTCGGTGCGTCATTTCATCACACCTGAATGTTCCTGGTTCTTAGCCATGTGCAATATTATTTCAGATTCTCCGAGTTACTTTCGGATTTCTGGCCGAGCCGCCCGAACAATCCAGTGTAGGCGTTGTAATGACGCTGTGGGCGTGTGCCGGTGGGCTGCTGCTTATCCGTCATGCAAAGTCGTCATGTCCCCATCCTCAACACATGCCTTTAACGTACGGACACAACATGTTCGCCGGAGGGCTGTTAGACCTCCAGCGGGAGTTTCGAAGTTATCAGTTTGAATTTGACATTCCGAAAGCTCCGCGTAATAGCTGAAGCTCTCTAATGAATGGGCTCCTAAGAGTACAACACGCTATGCAGGCGCGACTCGGACACGGATTCCAGACACAACGCGCCCGCTGTAGCACACGATTCGGGACAAGTCTAAACTACGTCGATACTAATGCGGTGCTCCGACGGTCGACGTGTCGCCTGCATTTTTTCCGGCGACTTCCAATGGGATTACGACATGGTTTGGATGAGCTCGACAGTAGAAGACGCGTACCAGAGGTCGGCGGTCTTGAAGGGACAGTATAAAATAGCGGTGTCTTGACCTGGGTACTGGCATATTCTACACACTTCTCTCACATTCAATCCGTCCTTCCATCCACACACGGTAACTATGAGCACCACAGAACAGGTTGGTCCGAAGCTCGTTATGGACACCAGCAATAGACTGAAGCTATTGAACACAGCAGGCAGCAGGTCAACAAGGCCAAGATCATGAGAGTTCTGAAGATGAGATTCCTCGTACTCCCCGACGCACCCCCATGGCATGCCAATTTTGTAGAGGTGACTCACATTTGGGTCACGATTGTCGAAAAGTGCTCATCATGAATATAGGCCGCAAACTGAAGTGCGATGGGCTCAGGCCGTCTTGTTCCAACTGCAACCGTAGATCTCTGCCCTGCTCCTATGTCCCAGTGTGAGTACTGCCACTCTGCTGCTTCCTTTTCGATATTAACTCCCATGATTTTCACAGGCCCAAGTCCTGAATTGATGGTACCATCCCTGCCAAGTACCACTTTGATAATACATAGCCCATCCGGTTTATCCCATAGTCCATTCCCAGGTTGCATCCTCTCTTACCTGCGTTTCTGACCACCATCGTGTATTTATATGCGTGTTTCGTTTCGCATTGTATCCAGATAGCATCGGTTCCTATAATTTAATACACGCCTATAATTATCGTATAACGACTCGGACAGCATCTGGCAGGGAGCTGTACCAAGAGTGATAAATCACTCGATAAACGATCGCACAAATCTCCTCAAGCCCACTATGGATGTTGCAGGGGAGCCAAGATTGCCGATTTCAAAAAATACAGGAGCGAAAATAGCAGCTGGAGGATGATGATGATCAGCAATGCACATGCTAGATACATTCAATTTTCCGCGTACCTAATCTCTCTGCCCGAAGTGCGGTGTCAATAGAAGTCTTCTGTTGGCAAATGAAGTGCAGGAATGATGTTACGGCAATCCAGACCTGGCGTGTGTACGTCAGTCCCGCAGAAGTGAGTTATACATAGAGCTTGCCCACGTTGACGGAGACGCTCGAGAATTCATTGAGCAACTTGATGGGTGAAAATAAAGTTAGTCATGCAGAATTACATGCGAAGGTTCAAAAGAATGCAGCATACCTCGAAGGCCTCGTCCCTGGTTGATATGCTCGCGCATCGTGATTGCAGCGACGTTGGAGCCAGCGTGTCGGGTAACGATTCCAGGAATTGAAGCAGGCACTGTGCAGCACTCAAGCTGTGCACGACTTTTTCATGAGCTAACGGTATAGGTAGGTCTGTCCCATTATCTAAACCCTATGAGATTTATGTGTTTAGCCGCGCATTTCCTTGTTGAACCTACCAACTAACCTCTCTAAAGGCCGTCACCACAGCGGGATCTCCCGGAAGGACAAAGAGGTCGTCCTATACGCAACCGGTCATTCGAATGAGCTCTAGACGCGCGACTGTGACATACCACATCGCCTGCATGGCTCATTAGCCAACCCACTAGACGCGTGAGCTCTTTGGGCGACGTTGCCGCTTGATTTTCCGGTACAAGTTTAAGTTTCTTGACAGACCTGACGGGATCTGTCATACGAACTAGGCGTTGCAGGCTGGTTGCAAAACATGTCCGTTCTGTACCGGTTGCGAGAGCAAACACAAATGAAACACGATGAGAACGGAGAGTGCTGCGATAGGACTGCCAGAGCTTACCCCAAATTCCACTAACGGCCACGAAGTGATCTTTCCCCAAAGACGTGTGCAGGATCAATAGGGAGTCAAGCTGTGCATCTTCGCGATTCAGCACCGCCGCCTCTGGGTTGCGGATATCTACGGTCAATATGACATCCACATGTTCGCCGGCGGGGACCAAAGCCTAAGTATACAGCATCACTTAGAAGGGGAGCTCGGTGTAAGAACAGACACATACCGCAATGGGCTCGACACGTAACCAGCGTGGGTCTCCACGCCTATCAGCGTCTGGCGTTACGGTTGGTACGAAACAACTCACGGATATCGCCACCCGAATCTAGCGATATAAATCGGAATGTCGAGGCGATCTAAAGAACTGAGTTCGAAAGACAACAACTACCATATCCAGAGTCTGTCATTACCTTTCCTGTATTATGAACTCGCAAGACTTTCCTATCTGGACGATTGTACCTGCGCCAATATTTCAGTCGCGGCGCTCAAGATCCTGGCAACGATGAAAATACAAACCCGATCTTCCCGAATTCTATGATAGACGGCTCGACTGCAAGTTGCGGTGCCAATTCCGCCTGTTCGATATTAGCCACGTCTTTCCACAAACCATGCACATGTTCCTCCAGTGTGGGCGAGTCAACCACGGGCATCTGTGCGGTAGAAGAACGAAGAAAGGATGGTTCAAACACTGGGCGCCCTCCCACGACGGCGATTCTGAACGTACATGGACATTAAAATCCGCAGAGACTGGTTTATGGTCGCTCATGGAGACTGCCGTGTGAGACCCGTAGCTGAGCTGTTTCACGTAGGCGGCGTATGAGCACATGTGCAGAATACGGTCCGTCCAGGCCGGTTTACGTCTGCGCGAATAGTGCGTCAATAGCAACTCCGTGAGACGGGGCTATAACCATCTGTTGAGCGAAACGCTGTACCCACTTCAGGTCATAACCAAGGCTATCAGCTAGAAGGCCTGCGCCGTAGCGGTAGGATCTAAAGGCCACAAGTGGCGAGTCAATTGACTACACGTGTGATGGTATTTCATGAACCATACGAACGGCAAGTGTGTGATCGGGGATTCTGTAAAGTTTGTGAATGCCGAGCGTGTTCTCATCGCGGTGTTCAACTGCACAGTATATGAGCCGTTCTTCTCCTAACTGCGACAAACTGGGACTCGACTCACCTGGTCGTACCGCAAGAGTTCGGAAATGTTCGAGGCCCGGTCCCGTTCCTGTGCGAGAAGCGTACGGACATCAGAGTCAGGAAGATTTAATCTATAATTGAGATCTATGGACAATGAGTACAGGCCCTGCGTGAGTTACGTATCTTGTTGTGGCACGTACCGCCCAGCCAAAATAGTGCATCGGACTGATAAATATTCAACGGAACTGAGCGCAATCCAGGCGCAGCGCCCTGATCGTCGTAGTCACCCAAAGGCAAAGTCGAGTCAAAGGTTAACCGCTTCGACAAATCGTGAAAGTCGGCGTTTCGCTTGTCGTACATTTCGTCGAACGCGGCCAAGTGCGCGTTGACGAATGTCAGAACAATGGGACGGGGCGACGAGACTTGTGGAGTAGGTTCCGGTGTAAAGACGAGTCGGAGCGCGGTGCCTCCTTTGTTACCCTGACCAAACGCAGGGGAATATTTTCAGTACAGGATAACCCGACGTAAGGGGATACGAGCTCACCATGAGCCCCATGATCCCGGCTCCCACGGAGGTTGCTTGCATTTGGCTGAAGGACCCTCTGAGGCTGCGCTTGCCGATGATGAGTAAGAGCATTCCAACAAGCTGCTTGGACGCAAGCTAATGGCCAAGACATTCAGCTACCTGATCTGTCAGCTCAGCACGTATATAAAACGCACTTTTTCGTAGTGCTCTGCTTTCTCCCCCAGCCCAGCCATGGCAGCCGAAAACCACGCATCTTCTCTCGTCGTCTCTGTCGAGTACAACAACGCCCCAGTCGATAGATCCAGTTCCTGGAATCCTAGTACGATGAGGTCCGGATCACCCTGCATAATGTTCGCAGACTTGTCGACTCCGTCTGGTTCGCCTTGTTCGAGGGCAGCATCGGGACCCTTATGCGCAGTCGTCTCTAGTCCGTGTTGAACGAGAGTAACGTCAGAGGCATGAGAGACGGACGTGTCGATAGATCCTTTCAAGCTGAAGGCATCATTCTCATCAGCGACGGTCAAATCCGAGACTGCTCTATCGAGTGGGCTGGATGTGGGATCTTCGACCTTGAACGGCGACACATCTGGAAGAGGTGGGATATACTGAGGGCCCTCCGGATTAGACGCGCCAGAAATTTGTCCTTGGACCCACATGGCGAGGTCCTGCGAGGGTAGCTTGCCGTTAACGTTGAACGTTCCAATGCGCAGTCTAGCCGGAGACGGATGAGGCAGAACGTGCACGGTGGCATGGTGATGGTGGTGTCAGTGCAAGCTTTTCTAACGCGACGGCCTGGGTATATCGGGGGCCCGGGGAATGCTAACCTTAACGACGTCTGTTGCCCGTCTGAAGCGAGAGCACAGCACTTTGACCGGACTTGGGATCTGATCCAATCTTCGCGTATAACCGATATGTCGTATGCATCGCTTGCAGGGGTGCTCGATCCAGCAGACGCGGTGGAGAGGAGCTCGTGTAGGGGTCGGTGGGCGTGCCTGAGGTCTTGTGGAACTGGTGACACTGAGTGTGGGCATATCGGCGTGAGAGATCTAAGTTCTAGCTCATTAATTTTGTAGGTAAAGGGATGACGTACGTATGCTGGCGTTTGGACGAGACTCGTAAGGTAATACCCATGTGTAGGCAGATTGCGTTCCAGGCTCCGTATTGGCAACTATAGACCGGGGTATATTAGGTTGTGGCAATTCATTCAAGGAAGCAGCAGTTGACAAACTAGCTATATCACGAAGACGCTTGCACTCTGCTAGGATAGATCTGAGGCGATGTATGTCTTGTGTCAGCAGAACAAGAGGCTCTCTCCCGGGATCGTATCCAGGGTTAATGGTCAGCGTTAATTCTGAGCGGTCACGAAAGGGTAATCAGTATGTGTGAATACTAGACACCACTTCCTGGACCAACTCTACCTGATCTGGGTTCGGGTATGGCGGTCACGGGCGAACGTGAACTAAGATCTATCGTCTGGCGCCGTGGCTGGGCCATGGAAATTGAAAATCCATCTAGAATTGGGAATATACGTTCAACGAGGTACGTTGATGCTGATTCTTTAGGTCTAAAGCAAAATAGGCTGTTACGGTCAAGGGTCAGTAAGGATATCAGGGAACAAGCTTATATGCCGGAAAGCAATGGTGCATGACATGATCGAGTGCAGTGCGCGCTACAATACGAGCATCGCTTATTGACGCAAGTGCCAATGGAGCAAGAGCAATATTTGCCCCTTCGTCATTTGAATATGCGTAGATAAGAGGGGAGAGCCACTAAAGTTGACGCATAATTAGCATATGAAAAGCCGTATAGCACCATCTCCACCACTTACCTTATGAATGTCCACCCTCCAGCAATGTGTGAAACACCATAGTGCTCTCCACCTCAGAAGAATGCATATGCACGTCGCGGCTGCAAGTGCAAAAGACGGCATCACCCATTCAACAACTGCCGGGAGCACAGTATAACTTTCTCCGCTCGAGAGCGGCGTGCTCTCGCGTGATACCTATGACCGGATAGCACAGAATGCGCACGTACCATGCTTGCTCATCGCCAGTTGCGCTATCCAAGTGAGTGATAACAGCAATTATTCGCGTCTTTGGTTGCGTAGGTTCCCCCAATTGATCGCTGGTTCCTTGGCCAGCAGGAGACTGAGCATCGGCTTCTAACTCTTCATTCGGCACATGTGTCTCTAGAGCAATCTTGACGTCTTCGGAGTCACGCAAGAGGCGTTTGATAATGTTCTCCGGATTTTCTGTCATAGTCTAGGTAACAATACCCATTAGCTGTGCAAGTCAACGAAGCATATGAACTAACAATTATTGTTCGTACTTGTGATTCTAGATTTGGTCTTTCGCATTGCCAGAAACGACTTGGAAGTCAAGCGAATCGCGATCGCAACTGTGACTGAGCGGGAAATAGCTTCCCACGCCACAAAGCGACTGAAAGCGGCAAATGCCGGGAGGTCATGAGAGCTATGACGCCACACGGACATGGCCGACTCAGACCGACAAGTCTCCTCTCGTGCTCCGCACGCGACTAGACCTAGACAGCTCGTGTTGGTCGTCGTATGCGAGGTCGGGAACGTGAAGAACATGCTCGAGAACGACGAGTCACGACGACGGGGATGATGGCAGGTTGGTTGCGTAAGAAGCGACGTTTCTAGACCATAATGGAGACGGCTGGAACAACAAATGAACTCAATGCACGGCTTCGACAGATCACGCGACTCCAATCCCACAAGGAGCTACGGAGGAGCGCAGCACTCCTATATAATCCGCCAAGTCTCGCGTCTGCATCCTCCATACAACCTTCATCATCATCGTCAACGACATCGAGCTATACTTTAACACTATGACCCGCACCGCCCGCGCCACTTCCCCTCGTGCTATGCTCAAGGACCGCTCAGAGTCCAAGACTGGCATCGACAAGCACACGCCAAAGGGTGGCGCAGGACCCCATAACTGGGGCTCGCTCAAGGACGAGCGCGACATCGAGGAGGAGGCTGAATACGACGAGGAGCAAGATATCGAGAAGATAGGTGGTATGCTACTCTCATCCATCGGTTCGCCACTGTGTATCTAACCGGGCGCGTCTCTCAGCCAATGTACCACCACAACCTCGCCGCGAGAGCAAGAGCTCCCCTCCCGTCTCTGAACAAGAGAAGACTCAGGCGGTCGAGTTCCGCAAGAAGGCACTGAAGTCTCAAGGTACGTGTATGCGGGTCTCAGTCGGTATCTGTTCTCACTGCTTTCCCCACAGATGTGGACCTCGGCGCTATTGCCCGTACCTCGTCGGCCGTGTCCAGCCACGGCCCAGAGCCTGTCGTTTCTGTTACCAGCGACGCTGACGTGAGTACTTGATACCGTCATCCTACCAAAGTGCTCGACTGACTGGATGCCCGCAGACTGCCAACCGTCCCTACTAATTTATCATCATTAATTGAGGACTTCATCGCATCGCACGAACACAATCATCATCAACAAACCAACTCAATCATGTAATTGTATCCCGAGACCCATAAGAAGTCTAGCATCGTATTCTGTAATGTACAACCCCAAGCCTTCGAATGAATAAGAATCGTCTGCAATACACATGTCGTGCTTCATTTGCCCAGCAACCCGAAGACGAACCATCGATACTGCGTGAAGTAGCCTTGTCCGTGTGAAAGTGTCTCTGGGAGAAGTGGGTCACAAGGTCAATAGAATCCAGACATGTGAGACAGCGGAACACAAACCTACGATACAATTACATACAAATACAGCCCAAGAGCCGTCTGTCCGTCTACTTCTTCCACTTCCCAGCGAGTTCACATCGTACCATGCATGTGTCCTGATCCCAGAACTCAGATCTGCATAGGTCCGCCCTCGCTGACACCAGCAGCAGCAGGTGGTACCCCCGTCGGCCAAAACACCTCATGCACAATCTGCGTCGCCCTCGCCCGCTTCGGACACGGCGGCTGGCCCAACAACACCGAGAACCTCCTCGAACCCGCATTACTCCCCAACCTCACATCCTCCTCCAACCTCCCCGCCTGCTCCCTCCAATACCTCTCTCGCACCTTCGCCAGCCTTACACACGTCCCCACGCCCAGCTTCTCCCCCTCCTCCTCCTCGAGCGGGTGCTCGCGCATGCACAGCGAGACATACGCCGGCTCGAGCCACTGCGGGACGTCGTGTTTGATGGCGAGGACGAGCATGTCTACTGGGTCGAGCAGCTGCGTGACGGTCGAGTAGGAGGATGTAGTGGATGTAGGGGAGAGAGGGGAGAGGGCGGCGATGGCGCGCGAGCGGATGCGGTCGAAGGCGTAGCGGGTGGAGATGGAGAGCAGGGCAGTCCATTCGGCGACGGAGGTGCGCCAGGGGTAGGTCGTGTGGTTGTCGTACATGCTACATCATCCATGAATATAGCTATAAACAAGCAGACGACGGGAGATAGAGATACACGTACCCGTGATACAGAAATTTAAGCAAACAGCTCATCTCGTATTTCGTCACGCCCGGAAGGACGACAGCCGTATCCTTCGTCTTTCCCTCGGGCTCCGCTGATCCTGGGGGACACGGACAACTGAAGAGGTCCCGGAAGACCTGTGAGTCCCGTTGGAGGAAGTACTTGTGTATCTTGAAGTAACAGTTCTCCACCTTAGCAGAAACGTTCAAGTTATCATCGGGATTCTAAAGAAAACAGAACTTGGAGGTGGGCGCGTACTAGGAAGATGATCATCTCGTCCTCGATGAACCACTCTTCATGCTCGTGCGGACTACTACTACCATGCCGGGAAGAAGATCTAGAGTCATGCACTGACACCCGCGGTGAAGCCTTAATAGCACACATTAGCTCGAAAGCAACTTGAGCGCAGGTAACGATTACGATACTCACCTGAAGGATGGGCGAATAACTCGTCGACGTCGACGAGTATCGATAGGTCGAATTCATCATAGTGGTTTGTCTCGTCTCGTGGTGTAATCGAACGTCAAATACCTCGGCCCTCCAATTGGTGCCAGATAATAGCGGGGATCAGATGCTGGAGAACAAAGACGTTGAGTGTTGAGTGAGGATTAAGAGCTAGTTGGGTTGTGGACACGCCTATACGGTGCGATGTATGCATGCAACCTACGCATTATCAGCAGCAGTAGCAAGACGCACATATCCATACGCGGATATGATACTGATATGAAGGCGGGCGTACAATGCACGTCCAGATCAGTTCATTTCAGGCCTTCTTGGGCGAGGAAGCACTGTCAACTTGAACTCATGGCTCTTGCCCTATCCTATAAAGTCGGGTTGGCTTAGTGAGAGAGAGAGATAGTGATTGCAGGAAAGTGGAGAGACAACATGTACGCAACAACGCGAGAGCTAGAGGGGGATATATGAGGATTGGTAGGTAACCTAAAAGAGACAGCGTCAGCGTGAAGATTCCTAGTCTTAGAACGTGACACAACGGAGCGATGACGTACCTGATAGATGGATGAAACAGAAAACGGACGGTTCACCGAATACCCCGATAGTGCTACTGGGCTGCTCATTCATGTCATAGCAGTGGCCAGAGTGGCCAGACGCACATTCTACTTACAAAAGTATGTGCAGTTCGGTCGGGGTTTCTGGGCGAAGAAGCCCAGTTCGTGTTTGTTTCCTATCAATGCGGGATGAGATGCATGATATATTGCGAAAACTGAACAGACAACATGTAGACAACACGAGAGCCGAGAGATGAAGAACAGAGGAGGATATATGGAGGTAGCCTGCAAGAGAAAGCGTCAGCGTTCGGACTCGGACGTCATCCCAAACCAACAGCCAGCAGATAACGCACCTAACAGATGAAAACCAAAAACGCCGAGATAGATTACCGAATCCCCAAAATACTACTACTAGTACTCCCCCTCCCTCCCTCCTTCCCACCATCCTTCCTGCCCTTCTTCACCTTCGGCACCTCCCAAATCTTCCAAAACTTCAAATTCTCATCCCCCGCGCCCGTACAAACCACATCCCCACCGGGGCCCAGCGCACTCCACAACACCCTCGCATCATGCGCGTCCCTAATCTCACACACCCTCTCCAAGCTCGGATACGCATGCACCATAATCGCGTTCGTCGGGAAGCCGTGTGTCGTGAGGAACTCTTTGCGGTGGGGCGACCATTGGATGGATGTCACTTGCGAGGGGGTGGAGAGAGAGTGCAGACGGGAGCCGGTGGTTGTGTTCCAGATGTGGACGGTTGCGTCGTTGGTGCCGCCGCCCGTGGCTAGGAGGGAGGGTTGCCAGGGACACCAGGCGACTGCCTGCGAGGTGAAGAGTTCAGTCAGTAGAGGGAAGTCGTGTGGAGGACGTGGAAAGCTTACCTTGACGGCGGCGGTGTGGTTCCGCTTCACCCACTTTGCCGCTGTCCTCGTACCGGGCGCGACGTCCCCGACCCGTCCGTCCCACACATTCACCACATTATCGTTCCCCCCACTCGCCAACAGCTCCCCGTCCTCCCTCCACGCAAGCCCACACACCTCCCCCTGATGCCCCACGAGCTCGCCCACCTTATGCCTCGCCACCCTCACATCATGATGCCAAATACTCCCATCGCTGCACCCGCTGCTCAAGATATGCTGGTTCCACGACAGACTCGCCACCTGCGCCGCATGCCCCGCCATCGTCCGCAACTTCTGCCCCGCCTCGACGTCCCATAACTCCACCGCGCCGTTGCTCAAACCAATCCCGAGGTACAGCCCGTCCTGCGAGAAATTGACAGAGGAGACGTAGCACCCCTCTGGCGCCTCGCCTAATTGGACGACCTCGCCCGAGTCGGCTTTCCAGACGTATGTGGATCCTTCGAGGGCGACGGCGAGGGTGTTGAGCGAGGACCAGTGGATGAGGTTCAAGTAAAAGTCGTCGACGATGCCGGGGGCGTCGAGCACGCGTTCGGGCTGCGTGGGGATCTTGCGGGCTTTGTTCGAGGTGGTGCCGTTCGACGTCGGGAGGGCACCGGGGCGGCCGTACAGTGGACGGACGAGCTCGCGTTGTTGGGTGAGGAGGGAGTCGGAGGCGGAGGGCGGGGGCGGCTCGTGGTATGCGAGGACGCGTTTGTGGATGGGGACGCCGGTGGCTGCGGCCAGGCGGGCGGTGTGCCCCGGGGAGGAGGTCTGTGGGTTGAGGGACATGAGGTCGAGGGTGGCGGCGACTTCGTCAACGGCGGTTTCGCGGGTGGTAATGAACCGGTCTCGGGTGTCGCGCTGTCGTGAGAGAGAACGTTGAGTGCGATCCCGGCTGTGTCTGTGGTGTGCACTCACGGCAGGCTGGGATTTTGAACGCTTTGTTTCTGATTTGGGTGGCGGGGGGACGTAGTCGCGTGTGACGACGTCGAGTCTGCTCTCGACGCCTCCCTTGCGGATGACACCTGCGCTGGCCTGTCTTCGTAGACTCTTTGATACAGCAATAGAGCCACCGGTAGTGCGCTTGATGGGCGAGCCAGGTCGACTTGGGCCGGATGTTATGAAGGGGTTTGTCAAGTCTGCTGCGGCCGCCTTTGAGTATTTTGTGGGCGAGAGGTTGAAGATGTTGACCGACGCCCCCGTGAGAGGTGTCTTTGTCTCTGACCTCGATCTGTGGCGCGCTGGGGTTTTTGGTGTGAACGCCATGGAAAGAACCGAGCTCGTCGTCGACAAAGACGTGCAAGAACGAATTCGACCTCGATTCCACCAACAAAGTGCGGCAAGCTCTCCCATCAAAACGCGGCACACTCGGTTTTGAACATTCACCACGTGATCGCGAACGGCGGGATCCGTAAAAGGCGATCGTCGGCGTCTGAGCCGGCCAGACGACTTGGAATCGTCAAGTTGTACCCAATCATCCACGTACTCCTTATTTAGCATACAATATACTTTGATCTTCTGCAAAACTTCTGCATGCGAACCACTCATTCAGAACACCGACTTAGAGCTTGGATTGCAGATGAGACTCTGGACTAAACAATTTCTCTAGCCCTTCTCGTGTCCTCGCAGCTATCTGAGCACTCTTCCTACTCTCGTTCTCCACGAATACATGTGTGTACCCTCCAACGGCACTAGGCTGCTCCTTCCCCTCCTCGAACACTCCCACTTCATACGTGACCGAGCTCTTCCCCAATTGGCTAACTCTCAAACCAAGATCAAGCACAGAAGGGAACGACAGCGGCGCAAAGAAATGACAGAACGAGGACACGACAAGCCCAATTTGCGCCCCATGGGGAGGCGTCAGACCGCAGTGGTCGATCAGATAGGTGTTGACGACCGAGTCGAAGTAGTGGTAGTAGATGGAGTTATTGACGTGTGAGTATTGGTCGTTATCACTCCTACACCCGTTCATAACAATTGGCACCGTACGCGTATTAGTCATTTGAGGTTATCTGTCTCGAAAGGAACACTGCAAGGACTGACCATCGTGTGCGATACGAGAGAAAGTACGGATAATCACTTCGTGCACGGACCTTCAGCTGCCTGCTGCTGTCCGCCATTCCCGCTGCTTGCAAACGCCGCAGAAGAAGATGACGGTGGTGAACTCAAGTAAATGTGCAAGGAGGCACGACGGCCACCCGCCCAATTCACACCGCTGAATAGTGCGCAGAACGCCGGGCGCGCGGTATACTCTATCGCCGATTCCCGAGTCTCTCATGATTTCCTGGTCAGGACACTACATACTACGTTCCTAATCGTCATCGAATATT
Source organism: Irpex sp. Y119-03 (assembly GCA_037042295.1). Taxonomy (NCBI): domain Eukaryota; kingdom Fungi; phylum Basidiomycota; class Agaricomycetes; order Polyporales; family Irpicaceae; genus Irpex; species Irpex sp. Y119-03. Next base: position 6,803 of record JAXQKB010000274.1, on the reverse strand, counting down.
CGCTACCCATTCAGTCCACCTAACGGCTCTTTCCTCAACTCCTCGCCACGTCCTCGGGGGATCTCTCGCACAGCTTGACACACACAGCCGTCTTCGGAGACATTTGGGTGGCAATGATAGCCACCTTCGCCGGCTTGTTACGTCCTGCACAAGGATGTGAACGGATCTTCGACCATCCATGAACGGCAGGTGATGTCTCTGCACGCCTCATGTCGCTGTTATGGAGAGTTCTCGTACGCGAAACGTGCAAGTGCCGACGAGAAGCCGCGTGCAGAGCTTCTACGAAAGGCAATCCTCTGCGTCGACCCCGCGTTCGTCACCACCCAGGCTCACAGTCACCTATCACAGCTATCGTGCACACTACGTGTTGATCCGTATTTTGCATTTCAGGTCGAAACAAATAGGTTCAAGGCTTCTTTCAACGCAGAAGTTTTTGTACTGATGATGCTCGCCTTCCTGAACAGGCCGTCGCGATGATTTTGCACTCGCTATCACATCGGGCCAATCACATGGATCGACAAAGACACTTTCTTGTGGCTTACTGATTGCGTAGTCACCACTGGGCATAACATGAGCTTACGCGCCTTCTCCGATGGATAAAAGTCCTCTACAACGTTTCCTGTGCAGTGACCTCCCCCTCCCGCTGACTGACCTACCCCGGAACCAAGCCACCCCACGCGCAACCCGCGTCCTGCGACGCCGCGTCCAGATATGCAAGCCGTCTCTGCCCTGACTAGAATGGCCGAGTCCCTCTCAGCATCGCGAAAGTCGTCTTCTCCCAGCTCACCGCACTCCTCCCCTACCAACAAACCACACGTATTCTCCAAGCCAGATGCCTTGCGCGCCCCATTGAAAATCACGATCCCCCTCCCACAGCTACTTTCCTCCCCAGTCCATATCAAGCGTCACCGCGGATCGTTGACTCGGGACTTCTCCAGCGATACGGACTCAGATGGCGTCTCCTCGTCCTCGCTATCTTCATCAGACTATGCAGGACCAACCACACCGCCCTCCAGCCTCATCAGTGCGGTTTCTCCGAACTATGGAACCGCAGCAGCAACTGTCGGATTCACAGGAAGTCTATCTTGCGCTTCGTCATCATCGAAATCGAAATCGAAATTACCTTCGTCATCCTCGGAGGAACCCCCTTTGTCGTCACCATCCTCCCAGTCCCAGTCCCGCTCGCCACCCGTAATCACAGCGGACGACCTAGAAGCGTTCGGTGCTTCTACAGCCAAGCGTGGGCATGGGCATCTCCCACAGGCACGCGGCTCGTTCTATATCTCCCCACCGCAGATCTCTCCCGCTGCTTCTTCGCCTTCTTCTAGTCTTAGTCTGGAGTCTGCTTCAGAGAAATCCCTCCGAACCGTCCAGACGAATGCCACCCCAGCCTTGGACGCCCCTGGCAGACCGAGATACCACCAGCGTGGATCTGCGCACACACGAATGGTGCATCACCACCACGTCGGCCCATTTCAGTTCCTTGACTCGCTGAATACCGGGAGCTATGGGTCTGCTTATGCCGCGAGAGATCTATCGACCGGCCGCGTTCTCTGCTTGAAAGTATGCATGAAGGATCGGGCGCGCTCGAGCGATCGTCCTTCCGCTCGTGGTTCCGGCTCTGACTCTGTGGGTGGACGATCTTATTCTTCCGAGGAGAGTTCGGAGGGCTCGTACAGGGGTGACTGCGACTTCGTGTATGGAATGCGCGCTGAGATGCTTGCGTATAAGCGTGTCGCTGCCGTGAGTGAGCAGCAGAGGACGTTTTTAATGGAGCTACATGGCGTGCTACAAGACCCGGAGAGAGTCGTCTTCGTCATGGTTCGTTCGCCCGTGTCATTTCCCACTCATGTTTGATTTTTAACGAGAACTCTTCACGGACGATAGGACCTCATGGAGGCGGATATGTTTTCTGTTCTCTCGTCAGCTGCACCTCCCCCGACCGTACGGAGATGGGTTGCCCAAATCGTACGTATACCACAATCCATCCTTCTCGCACTGCAACTTCTTCGTCCTTATCTTGCGCTTCTTCCCGCAGGCCCTGGGGATCGATGCCCTCCACAACATGGGTGTGATCCATCGGGACATCAAACCCGAGAACATCCTTCTCGTTCCCGGGACTTCCCACGCGTGTGTCCGCATAACAGACTTCACGAACGCCTGGGTGCACGACGATCCATCGGAGCCTTTGAAGTGGTGGAAGAACTACTCGAAGCGGTATATTGGCACGAAGGAGTATCTGGCTCCTGAGATTTACCGGAGAGAGTGGTATGGGATCACGGTGGATTGGTGGGCATTGGGGTGTTTGGTGTATGATCTGTTGGTTGGTGATGTGAGTCAAGTTCGTGTTTTCTGGGGAAAGTACCTAGGCTGACATGGTGTCCTTCCATAGGCGCTGTTCCCGGACGAGCGAGCCATCAACTTTTACATTGGATGGCGAAGAGAAGGGAAGACTGCTCAGTCGTATCTCGCATATCGTGCGAACTTCTTGGACGAAGATGAGATAGAGCTCATGGCGGGAGTAAGTACTCACACTCTACGATACATCACAGCTACTTACTAATGGCTTCCGTACAGCTCCTTGCCCTCGAGCCTCACAAACGCTTCCGTCTCGAACATCTGGAGAAACAACCGTTCTTCACGGAATCCTCTCCGGAAGGCAAAGTGAACGTGTTTGACGAGATGAGAGAAATCTCCGTCACCACAATTCGGAAACGTGCGTTCCCTTGTCTGCTATCTTATCTGCAAAAGGCATTCGCTGACCCAAGACAATGCACTTTTAGGCATGAACCGAGTGTGGAGAAACTGCGAAAAGCACGATTTGGTTGATGAGTCTATGAAGGACGAGCCGCTGTGCTTTGCGACAGCCACATATGGCTCGCGGCACGGTTTTACGAGCTCGCACAGTAAGCAGGAGGAGGCGGATACGGCTTTCGAAGATTTAAGGTGGATTAATCCCCACGGCGTCCTCGCTGCACATTGAGCAGACGATGCTCGTTGTAAACTTTCAAGGAGTAAGGATATTTATTTCTAACGTTAACGAACTCTTTCTGTTCTTCTTCTTTGTAGCATTAGTATACCATAGTGTAGTGTAGTGTTTTTCTTGGAATGTAAGGGAATCTCAATCTGATGCTGGTTAATTGATTTCTTGGATTTAAAGTGTATGTCGCGATCTATCTTGCTGCACTCGTAGAACGACACGATAAGAAATCAGCAAACTTCCATGCCACCCCACTCGAGAACGCGATACTGGTTGAGATCCGACGCTTTCGCAATGTCTACACCAACAGTCTCCTGCCAAAAGGATGGCTCGCGTTCAGCGCAAGAACTCGCGGCTTCCCATGCGCCCAGATCCTTCTCCTCAACGCCGCGGAACAGCATGAACACCCTGGTCACGACATCAGGTACGGGAGAGACAGTCATGGGTGCCGCAGCTTCGTAAGACTTCTGTGGCAAGAACTGAAGCGCGACATGTTTGTGCTTCAGGAGTGAGGGCAGCCAGTAGCTAGTTCATGTACATGTGAGTGTACTTCTGCGAATCCATTGCATTCATTCGAGAGACTTACGTGATGAAAGACGTTCGGGCTTCGGTATGTAAAGTCAATGTCTTAAGAGCATGATCGAGGTAAGCAGGTACCTTCTCGATCGGGAGAAGCACCGCGGTATCGGGTGTGATAGAAGGACGCGAAGGATCAAATGCGCGTGGCTGCTTTATTTGAGTTGGAGAAGATGGGCGAGACGACACTGGTGTTAGTGGTAGGGCTGGCTGGGTTCTATGGAGTGAGGCATAAGATAGAGTGGGGACAGAAAACGACGACACTCACTCAGCTTCCCAGAAGAGATATGACACCTCGAGGCCGGTAGCCTTGTCTAGGAGTGTTCCATCCGTAGCAACATCTACATTCCACCGCACCTTTTCCTCGCTGCCATGATGGCTAGCCGAAGTTGGCGGGTACACCGCGGAGAAGGACCAACCTGATGTCAGTCCAAGGGTAACGCATACATTCTCCAGTGGCTGCGGGGCAAAGACGTATATGACAGGTTTGCCGCCCTGCAACTTCAAGGTAAGGTCTATGGAAGCTCCCGATGGTATCCCATAGTCGCGGAGGAGACGATGATCTTCTAATTGTCTGGAGTTGAATGTCAAGATTTGTGAGCAGGGTTGGACGTCCTCAACGTTCTGTATACGATGTTTCAAGTCTGCGACTGTATCCGTAAGGTGGTAAGGAAAGGTCAGCTCCTTTCCGGTTATGGTTTTCACTTTGATTGTATGATCGGCTAGAGAAGTGTGGTATAGATATGGATTCAGCATCTGACGATGGATAATAGACTGATAGACAGACGAACCATGAAAGCTGGCAGCTCCTGACTCAGATGCCATGGTGGTTGCAGAGGGTTGAGAAAACTCTGTAAATGGCGGTTAGAAAGAACAGTAATGGTTGCAAGGACCTGGCTGGTCGTGGTCGAAGTCGAGAAGCCCTAGGACCGCAGATCGTATCTTGACTGTGTCGCGACCACGTCGAACAATTACAAATACTTGTGCGTTATTTCTTTGGACGAACGTAGAAGTTGACTAGAAAGGGCTGGATACAAGCTGCTATTCAAGCTTCGAGGTTGAAAAAGAAGCACAGGTCTACTAGCTTATAACTACTGATGATACAATGTCGTTGGTGACAGATGGTTTGGATTGGTCTTCTCTCAGATAGGAGATGCCTTGCTCAGGGATGGGCCGCTAGAGAAATATGGAAGTAAGACATTAGACGATGCGAATCTCTACAGCCCACTCGCCCCGCCATGGTGGGATCGGGTGCCACGATGCGCTTGAATGCAATCAGACACCACAGATGCAAAAAAATTTCAAGAAAAGAGATATGTGTAGGCGGAGAGACGACGGATGAGCGTAACGATACGTTAAGGATTCGAGGGATGAGCTGAATTGTGCAGAGGAGGAAAGAGGAGGGGCCATAAACGACTTCATATTTATCGCTGCTGTGTAGCACCCCGCAGCCCCACGCGACGAACGTCGATCGTAGACCCCAGAGGCACAGATGCTGTGCGCAAAGTTTGCCTATCGTCCAGTTGCTTTCCGTCGTGCATAAGCCGTTGATGATCAACAGGAATGCCTTGTGAGGTATGGATGAGAGACTTCAGTTCTCCTACAGTAATATCGCGAGAATGGATGGTGAGGATTTTGTGTTGTCCAGTCAGCGGTTTCAAAATGACGTATGGTCCGATATTCCTAGGCAAGTCACTGATGTTGTCGGTATCTGGTGAGAGTGGAGGAGTTGGCAAAGTAGAAGTACAGTCACGACGTAAAGTTGGGGGCGGAGAAATCGGTGTAAGAGGAGTGCGTGACGGCTCATTAGGAATGTCTAAATGTCATACATCAGATGACGGACTTATACGCTGAGGCGTGGTCGTTGCATACCAGAGTGATGAGATTCGAGCTCAACGTTGACGGACTGCAGGCTCGACACTAAGTCTGCCCACATGTCTTCGGAAACTTCGCACAGCTCATCGCCGCATCCAGGTATTACGGCTGTGAGATAAAAGGGTCGAGATCCCAGAGCTTCCATGGTGCGAGCCCTTCTGATCGCAGCGATGACTGTCTACCAAGTTCAAGCAAGATCTCAGAATGTCAATAGTACGAGTGCAGTGACTGATACGTACTGCATAATCAGACTGTCGACGTATCACTACGCGTCGCTCTTTCCAGATTACGAGTAGAGGAGCAACAGGGGACGGGGGCATAGAACAGCTGCCTGCAGCACGGTCATCAGCGTCGTACCCCTCGTTTATGACGCTGTGATAAGAAGGAAGGCCATTTGTCTTGCTAGATTGCTGGACCATCGGGTGCTGAGGGGGGTCGAATGGTTGCTGCAGAAGACAAAGGAACAAGTCCTAGTGTGGAATAGGGATTCGGGAGTAAGCGAGTAGGATGAGTCGGGACGCCCATCGCTGTCGAAATTCGAATAAGTAACTTCAATTACAAGAAAGGGTCGACGAGAGCGAGTGGGGTTGTCCTTGTTGACTTCAAGAGAGAGCAGAACTTCAAAGCAAGCTTGGGCGATTAAGCAGCGTTCCAGTTTTAGCATGGCGAGAGACAAGTACAATAATAGTATGTAACCTTTGCCAAAGAAAGTGGAAGCAAGAGAGAGAAGCGCTGGCTGCAGCTTCGTGGCGCTTTTAGACGCTGATACGTTTTCTCACGATGAACTTAAGTAAAAGATGTCATACAATGGACTCGGACGCGTGCCGTGAACGGCTGAGCTAATCTGCTGTGAAGTTTCACTAGATAATACGCGCAAGAGAGAAGACACTATCTCGCTTCATTAATGGTGAGCTATTTACAGCGGTTATTATTAACTTTAGGTACTGCGATCTACGAGCCCTCGGCGAACAACTTGAACTTGGATTGCGTGCAGTTTAGTTTCCCCGTGTCGACCGAAGTCGACAGGGTACTTATCCCGGGGACCACGTAAAGGTACTGCACAGGACAGCCCGCCGCGACGCTTGAAGCTCACAAGGCGGGCTGCCCCTCCCCGAGACATTCAGCCACTGTTAGGAGACTAGATTTACTAGCTCCCTGGAGGCCCCCACCGGACCACATACTATCGTGACCGGTTGGACGTGTACGGGATGACGAGAGACGAGTCCCTGCCCACCCACCCCCCAATATCTACGTATCTACCAGTCCAAGAGAGAAGAAAGCACCCACCTTGGACGGGGACGTACCTTGGTGGGGACGTACCTTGGCGCAGAGGGAGTTATCTTGGCCTCCACCTCCACGAGCCACAACCGAG
>JAXQKB010000273.1:0-23242 GCA_037042295.1 Irpex sp. Y119-03 | reverse complement strand
TGTCGCAGATGTCAGAACTCGAATTCGGAGCATTTCACAAAGTGTTGAAAGACAAGAGAATATCATCGTTGTAGATAGGCTTGCCCCAGACGGCAGGCTGCAGTGTTTCCCTCACGATCACTGCTCAAACGTTCAAGACTCCGTGCATTGCATGTCGGGAGAATGTTGCACTGCGTTGTAGATACTCGCCGGTAATTAATGCTGATTAATGTTCGCGCTGCTTTAGTGACATGCCCGACTGACTGAGAATGTCGCTTCGCGAGCACACCCGGTACGTACCGGATCCATATTAAAGATATTGTCTGTTCTCGCAGGTGTTCTGTATACTAAGAGACACCAGATCCTGTTCGACAGTGAAAGCGATCGCTACTCGATACAAGTATTAAGCAGACCAATTAGGATGCTGGCATCTATGCGAGCATGGCCTTACATATCGTTTGCTAGCCTTGAGGCCCTCCCCGAGACTGAAGAGAATTTAGTTGCTGACTTATGATATGCCTCGCGTCGCACGCGACCAGGATCAACTATGAGAAGGTGCTGCCAGGTCGTATCCGGGTTGACTGTACGGTCAGAGAGTTTATACATCTGCTTAGTGAGCGAAGATGGTTACGACAAGAACGGCGTGCATGCATTTTGAGGTGTTACAATGGAATCTGAGGAAGTCGTCACCGATACCCAGCGTCCCGACGATCTGTGCGAGTTTCCCGAGGTGTCCCACAGTTCGGAGGGCCAAATAATCCAGCCATAGTGGTAGGTATGCGAACATGAGAGAGTGAAATCATGAATACAACTACAATTGAGACTGTCAGGATACACAATGAGTAAGACTCCACCGTAATACATCACATTCAACTCGTATCCATCTCCTCCCCACCAACCGGCATAACCTCCTCTTCATCCAGAATCCACCTTCTCACCTTCTCATCCTTTAAAGCCGTCGTCCCCCTCCTAAACACATACCGCCTCTCCTTCTCCACCCGCTCGTTCGGCTTCACAAAGTTCCTCAGCATCTTCGTGCCGCTGGCGGTGATGACGCACGCGTCGACGTTTGAGCTGGAGCCGAGGTCGTTGAAGATACCAGCGGAGATGGCTTGGGTGACGAGTGCGAGGGCTTTTTCTCTGTTACGTGCGGGCGTATGAAGATGGGAGGATGTACGTGTTAGAGGGATGACGGACGTACCTCGAGGTTGGGACACTGAGAGTCAAAGATGGCCAGTGCAGCGAGTGAACCGGAGCCCACTGGCAGGTGGGGAAGTTTATCCGTTGAGCTGTGCGGGGCGATGGTGAAGAGTTGAGGGCCGGTGATGTCTACGCCACCGAGGACGAGTGCGGTGCCGATGTGTTCTTGCTATCTAGTGCGGCCAAATAAGTTAAGAACAACTGTCAATGCATATGATGTATTAATAGACGCACCGGAAGAGCATTTGCTCGAGCATGGTTGTAGCCGTAATTACTCGTGGCTTCCTCCCGGTTGTGAGTGCGTGCATTTCGTTGTTTGAGGCGATCAGGGCGGTTGTGAACTCTGTGTCAGCAGAAGTACTTGCACCACAGCATCGGATGTTGTCCGAGATAAAGCGAATCTGAAAGACGGGTGTGTCAGCCATTGTGCGGGAAACGAATGGTTGTATGCGTACCTTTTCACGATCCTTGTCAGCTACGATTGGTCCTGCCGTCGCACTCTTATCTGCACCAAGTACAATTCCATCCTTTGAAAGACATCCGACGATGATTGTATCTGTGCTTGTAGCCTTGGGTGATGGCACACCGCGATCTGAGAGGAATTGGTCCCTATTGTCGTCCTTCATGAGTATAATGATCTCGAAAGTTAATTACATGTGATACGCACCGATAACTTGAAGTAAGTGTCCCAAAAGTTGAAAACCGACGAGTTGGAGACTAAAGGTGGTCCTCGATGTGTGCGTCGAGACCTTGGCTCGCCCATTCGAAGAGCTTTAGCAGGCTGATTGTACCAGTGGTCAGCTGAACAGAATTTCCGGCGAGACATTGTACATACCTATTACCCTTTGCGAGTCATAACGCAGAGTCGACGTCGGAGCACGGTGGTCGTTGTGGAAGAGCTCATGTTGGGGATTTCTCGGGCTACAGATCAGTAGTAGACGCCCCTGGTGATCTTGAACTTTCTCGTTCACATCCACGTCTACGGTCCCGACTCCCCGACTACGATGCAAGTTTGAGAAGATGGAGGAGATACGAAAGAAATCTTATCCTGTCTGTATAGGAGAACACTATGGTGCGTATCCCAAGTATTTGCTTTCGTGTCCGTTATTTCTCACAGCTATAGTACTTGCAGTACTACATGTTTTGTACGTTACTATGGACTTAGATCTAGTGGTAGATCAAAGCCCACATCTGATACAACTCGGAGAATCACTTCTCAGAAATCATAAGAAGTCCCCATAGGCCGACAGCATATAGAATTGACACGCGCATCGGTGAGAGCCCAGAGAAGCTCTGCCAGTGTCCTCGAGCACCTACGAGAAAGCGACCATAGTAGGGTCTGGACTCATAATAGTCTCGTGCTCGCTTCTCGTAGTCCCAGGAAGCTTTCACAGAGACGGACTCAGAAGGAAACACTACCAGCTTACTGATCATGGCTGAGACTCGGAGATGTTGATACGACGTGTAGAGATCATTCGTGAGTCAGCCAAGCATTGTACGTCTTCTTGTTAAACGTGTACAACCCGTGCATTCATTCCGTGATCCCTGTGCATTGCTGCTGGGATTTGTAGAGTCCTCGGTCTACGCCTTGTCCTTCCCCAGATTCTGTAGCGGTAAGAACGCCACGTACTAGGGTAAGCAGACCTTTCTCTTTGCCGGTTGAAGGCTACATTAAGAACACTTGGATATGTTTAGTTCTACCCTACGCCTGTATAATTAACATCGCGTGCGTAGTTTCTCTCTCTTAAGCGGCGAAACGATGTCACGATCCCACGATCTGATTATACTGCGTAGTTCGTTGCAGCTTGGTGTTTTTGGGGAATCTCCGTGAACGGACGATTGATTTGTGGGCTATATGCGGGCGTTGATTGTATACTATGGTTCAATACCAAGCAAGACTGGGTACGTCCGCTCAATTGATTTACTTTACTGGTCGCCGGCTTACTGACGCGCATTATTCGACATCTTGACGTATAGCGTCTTCGCGCAGTAGCTCAAGCTGCCGTTGTAAATCAAGTAGTCGCGCGTCGGTATGAGCCAACGATGCGCCTGTATCGCTCTTCGCCCTCTTCCTGCCCCAAATGTATGCGTGGATATTTTATCATGGCATTAACTGACGTATCAACCGTTCAGACAGATCCAACGTTATGAATGAAAGTATTCCGTTCGTTCGTTCCACAGGCTCAGTGGGTTTGGTCTCATCATCAACTATATCGTTAGGTTACGGTAGACTAAGTTTAGCATTCAAGATGACCATCGAGATGGTGAAGATGGATGATAGCCCCCGTGAAGAGGAAGAAGAAAGTTCTATCTCGACTGACGTTTCGGCATCTTCATGTTATCTCAGTTCTCAACATCGGAAGGCGAATTCAGAGACAACTACCGCATTAGCCGCAGTGATTTACAGGTCAGTTTCACCTCCGATCTCTTCGCCAGCTACATCAGCTCTAATGCGGGATCTGATATATGAACACCTTGTGGCCAGGTAACGAGTTCTGTCGAGCCCTGCGACCGACAGATTCTTCCCGACTGGTACTGGATTGGAAGCGCATGAAAGCTGTCCAAGTCGTCTCAGGCTCCGAGATGCCTACTACGAGAACGGCTTGAGCAACGAAGGTGTAAGTTGTGTTGTGGTTTTACCTCAGCATATGAGCTCACTTGTACTCCATTAAGTTTCTACCAGTTGTTGACTGACACCCTCAGCAAGCAAATTGGAGTACTGAGCTTACTAAGCTTACTAAACGTTTAATGTGCGCCGTTCATTTTCGTTCAGCCTCTTCATCTTATTGTCTCCCATTCTCTGAAGCTTGTATCGACTGTCATCGACAAACAGCTCGAAGGATAGTAATGACGACCCATCTACACATCTTACCCCATATCTTGATTTATGCAGCAACGTCTCAGTTAACTCACCAATACTGTCCCGCTACCGAGATGAGAGTACCCCTCCGCGCTATAGCCTATCTGGTTCTCGATCGTCATCAAGATACTCGACTACACATAAAGCTCGCACGTCAAACAGGTGATTCTGTCGAATTCTAGCTGTCCCCCCTACTCCTCTCGCTTTCGTCCCCCCTTTGGAGACACTGGTGCACTGAGATATTTCGCTTACAGACAAGCTCCGGTCAATGACCTCCGTCGAAGAGCTGCAGCAAGAGTACGTCTTCAACCTTTGAAGATCACGTGATGCTCCGTTGATGGCATTCATCAGGCTTATCAACACTTATATCCTCACTGCTGCCAATGGTACGTCTCACGTTTAGGACAAATACAGTGATCTTTAACTGGCATTTAACCTCCAGTCGTACCTTTCTATGAATGTGTAATCACTCTATTCGAAGAGGTTGACGTTGTATGGCGTCGAAGGTGGACTGCAATGACCTGGATATATGCACTCACACGATACAGCACGGTCGCGCTCAGTATTCTTGCTTTTCCTCCGGCTGGGAACATCAAGGTGCGACATCCGCAAAGAGCCTCGTCCCGGTATCAGAGCTCATACTATTTGTCTCTTGCAGAGGTACATGTGTTACGCCTAATATACCGATATCGTGTTCCTGAAAACTGTTGTAGCTGTAAAGCCGGTGAGTACATGCAGAATGCTCTCACCTTAATACAGTTCCCATGCTTCGCGCGTAAGTTACTGGACAATGTGTGGATGTAAAGCAAGACACTGACTTGTTATTCGGAAATAGTGTTCTCTGCATTTCGAGTTTATGCACTGTCGGACGGCCGGCGCATCATGGCGGGACTGGTATTTTTACTAACTATGGTCCCCTTTGCTACGAATATGGTTAGTGCCCTATGATCACGAGATTCGCACAATTGTATAACATCTGAGCAGTTCGATTTTGTCACAGAGCGATTTATTATGGATTCGGAGATCTGCGCAAGCATCTTGACGGGATCAGCAGGCCTCGTTCTATCGTGCGTATGCAGCTACATGCTAATCAATGTTGCTTTCACGAATGACATACTTCTGCAGTTGTACGTACTCCGCCTCTGGATCGGTGGCCTAGGTTGACTTCTGAGCAGTGTCACTGGTATCGCGGATATCTGTGATCATTGGTGATATACTTGTCCTAGTAGTTACTCGGATGAAGACGGCCCAGTCATACAGTGAAGCGCGGCGGCTCAAAATGAAGGCACCCCTTTCCATGATGCTTATTCGTGACGGTACGTTAGTTTAGCTGAGGTAATTGTGGTTATCAGTCTGCTACTTAGTTACTGACCATCATGTTCCCACAGGGACATTATATTTTGTGTATGTTGTATCTGTCTACTCATTCATACCTCTTGTCATATAACACTTAGTACGTAGCGTACTGCTAGTGATGAATGTGCTTCAAGTGTTCGAGGAAAATGTTGTAAGTTTTCCGTTTCGTCCTATGCAGTTACTGCTAATTTATCTCTTCTTAGCCGATTCTGTTCAGTTTGCGTGCTATCCAACCTTTCTTTAATACGTCAGTTTCCTTTCCATCTCCGACTTGGATGCTCACAGTGTCGATCTCTTACAAAACTTCCCAGCTTACCACCCATCATCGTCTGCCGCTTCTTCCTCAACCTGCGGCAGGTCAACCCCGCTGGTAATTCCTGGGTCTCTGGCGAGCAGTCTCACAGCCTGCGATTTGCGGGGAACATGGGCGAGTCATTGCGATTTGGCGAAGACGAAGAAGAAGACAACGAGTGCGAAGCAGATGAGCGCGGCGTTGGACTCGACACAGTGCCTGAACTCGTCGCTGAAGATAGCAACTCAGGCGAGGCTAACGAGGGTGAGGTTGGGACTTCCGGGAGTCATTTGGACTTTGGAATCGAAGAGGTGAGATCTGCTTCGTCAATAACTGTCTATTCTCCACTTCATATTCCGCACAATCGTCCTCTTGCGTATGCTCATTCCGTGTTACTTAGGTCCCTGCGCACTACGATGTGTGATCTCAAGGTCTCAAGTCAGACCTTGTCAGCGGACCAAATTGAACTATACGAGAACCACTAGACGGTCGATCGAACAATGGTCCCGTATTGCTTGCCGTTATAATGCGTTTCTATACCCTTTCCCTTCCCTGACCTCGGATATCTTTCGTTCGTGTTAAAGACTGCCCTCAGATATTTATGGTTGTGTTTGTATTTATGGCTGTTTCGTCCTAGATGGTGCGCATGAGTCGTGACTGCCCGGATTGTAACTTATGCTGTTCCTCCCCTTCCGAACTGTACTATTTATTATCTGCAAGTCTTACATTCGATCCGCTGGTGATAATGACTCGATTCGTGCTCACATCTCGCGTTACGCAGACTTATCGACCGTACGCGCGAGTGTGGCTTTATATCTCCTTGGTTACGTCTTCCCGAAGCTGAAGGGGTCAATCCCTTGATCTGCGTACGTTTCGCATCGCGCTGTTAGTGCCCATGCGAGTAGTGGTTCTCATATGTTGGCCGGTTGGACAGTCGGAAAGTAGTATTACCTGGCTGACGCACGGAGGTGGCTGATGCGCAGAAACGACCAATATAGAAGACAGAGATATCAATGTAGAGGACAGACGTGCATATAGCGGCATCACAGAGGAAGGCATAAAGCGAAGCAGCAGTAATAAGGGGTGCCAGTAAAGCGCAGAGATCCCTGGACGTGATCTTCACGAGTGCGCAAACCACTCGGTGGGGCCCTCGCAACAGCAATGACTTCCATGGCCGCGAGACGCTTCACGGAAGTGCAGCCATAAGTACGCAGGATCATATGAGCGAAGCGATGAATAAAACTACAATTGACACTGTCAGGATACACAATGAGTACGACTCCACCGTAATACATCACGTTCAACTCGTATCCATCTCCTCCCCACCAACCGGCGTAACCTCCTCCTCATCCACGACCCACCGCTTCACCTTCTCCTCCTTAAACGCCGTCGTCCCCCTCCTAAACACATACCGCCTCTCCTTCTCCACCCGCTCGTTCGGCTTCACATAGTTCCTTAGCATCTCCGTACCCGTGGCGGTGATGACGCACGCGTCGACGTTCGAGCCGGAGCCGAGATCGTTGAAGATACCGGCGGAGATGGCTTGGGTGACGAGTTCCAGGGCTTCTTCTCTCTGTTATGGGCGAGTGCGTTTGGGTTAGGGGGTGTAGGGTCTAGAGGGGGGTGAGCGTACCTCGAGGTTGGGTCTCCATTGGGACTCGAAGATGGCCATGGCGGCGAGTGAGCCGGAGCCCATTGTTACGTAGGGGAGTTTATCTGTTGAGCCGTGCGGGGCGATGGTGAAGAGTTGGGGGCCGGTGATGTCTACGCCGCCGAGTACGAGTGCGGCGCCGATGTGTCCTTGGTAACTAAGTACCCAGTACACGGTTAGCATGAAGGCTGATGAATATGATGGATGTATGCACGCACCGGAATAGCATCTGCTTCAGCATAGTCATAGCCGTGACCACTCGTGGCTTCCTCCCGGTTGTCAGTGCGTGCATCTCAATGTTCGAGGCGATCAATGCGGTTGTAAACTCTGTGTCGGCAGCGGTACCAGCACCACAGCAACGGATGTTGTCCGAGATGAAGTGAATCTACGAAGCGAGTATATCAGCCACCGTGCGTGAAACGAATGGTTGTATGCGCACCTTTTCACAGTTCTTGTCAGCTACGATGGGTCCTTCCGTTGCACGCGTGTCGGCGCCCAGTACGATTCCATCTTTAAAGAGACATCCGACGATGGTGGTACCCGTGCTCGTAGCTTTGGGCAAAGGCACGCCACGGTCTGAGAGAAATTGGTTTCTATTCAAATATAAGCACAACGTCAAGGGTTCATTACATTCACGGCTTACCGGTAAGTGTTTGAAAAGTCGAAACCTGGAGTGTTGTAGACTGAAGCGTTTGCCATGATGAACGTCGAGGAAAGAGATGACCTTCAGAGCAGCGTACGCGTTCAGGCAGACGCGTCACTTTGCGACCCCCGGACACCCCGATATACGGCCATCAGTAGATCAAGCGCCCCCGCAGCGCAATTGACCGCGCTCGCCGTTGGTCGTTTCACCGCCTCTCTTCTCGCTCTCATCTTCACTCGTTGTATGCGTTAGAACATACAGCGTACACATCGTATTACTCGTCTACAAGCTATCTGATAACCCGCTGAAAGTGACAAGCAATGGCAGCTGGGTGGAAACAACTGCAGACAGGCCTCGCCGGTCTTAACCTCGGTCAATCAGCGAACAAGTTCGCCAAGGGATTCAACTCGACTGTGCAGGCGACGAAGGAAAGACTTGGACAGGTGTCTGGCGAGGATATTACGGAGCTTCCGCAAGGTGAGTGCGCGCGTTACTTGTACGGACGTGCGACGTTTGACAGATTATTGGCGTCGTTATCAGAGTACAAAGATCTCGAGGCACGCGTCGATGCTCTCAGAGATGCGCACCTCAACCTCCTCAAGTGCGTCCTATTTCTTCGTATATTATTATCCTCACTGACGATCGCTACTACGCTTCTAGGATCACGAAAGTCTACCAAACCGAAACCTACGACTACCCGACCGCAATCCAGGAATCCATCACAGAACTAGGCACCACCATCGGGCACGGCATCACCAACTTCGCCGCCGCCAACCTCAAAGGCACCAACCTCCCCGCGCCCGCCCCTGCCACGCCCGTCGCCCACCAACACAAGACGCTCCCGCACGCCCTCGGCCGCGCCGCGACGAACGCTGCTACGACTCTCCAGAGCACCCCCGGCGGACAGGACGACAAGCTCACGAAGGCGGTGGGCCAGTATGCGACGGCGTGGGAGAAGATCGCGGAGGCTAGGGTGGTACAGGATGAGACTATTAAGGCGGGGTTTTTGACGCCGTGGCAGCAGACGTTGAATACGAGCATTAATGTTGCGTTGAAGGCGAGGCAGGCGGTGAGGGTTAGTCGGCTGGAGTTGGATGCTGCTAAGCAGACGTGAGTATCCCTTTTGCTAGCGCGATTAACGGCTAACCGTAGCGTGCTTGTGCAGGTTGAAGAACGCGGGCCCTACGAAGCAAGAGGCCGCCCGTATCGAAGTCGAGAACGCCGAAGACGATCTTGTCCAGAAGACGGAGGTCGCTATTACCCTCATGAAGACTGTCCTCGAAAACGTACGTTCCCATTCTCGCCCTCCTTCGCTGCATATATACCAACTTCACTGCCCATCACCTTGATTATACTTGACTCGCGTGACTAACCTCCTCTGTGACAGCCCGAACCCTTGAAGAACCTCAACGAACTCGCAAAGGCCCAACTCATCTTCTACGCAACCGCCGCCGAATCACTTTCCGCCGTTCAGGGAGAACTCGAAGAGCTGAGTGTCGCCGCCGAAGGAGAGTACAGGTGCGTTGATATCTTCCCTTCCCTATCCCCTCCCTTCCTATCACTCGTCTTCCTTCTCCCCCCTCCCTTCGCTTCCCTTCTTCTGTGTTCCTCCCCATCACTCCCCTTCCCCCTCCATTTCTCCTCTTGCTACATTTGCTGTCGGAACGAGATCGCTGATAAGTCTCATAGGAAGTCCCGCGATCACTGAGATCAGCCTCGCGTGATCGTGGTTGTATACCATGGAAGGAAATAAAGACGAAGTGTATTTGAATCAACCACGTACTCGATCGTGAGAATCGTTAAGCCTGCCCTTTCTCTTCCTTTTCTTCTTCTCTTTGTGTGCTGTTCTTTAGTCGTGATCAATGTATGCTGTGTACGCCTTCTCGACTCTCGAGGTGGGATGTCGGATGCTTGTGATAATTTGGATGTTGTTTCTTTGTTTCTTTCGCTCGTTTCGGTACGCTCGTGCGAGATTTCGGTATACTCAGCGCGGATGTAGGGATGTGAAGCTGACCGGATGCGTGGAGCTAGGGGTGTAGGATGGCGTAGGTGAGTAGTTGACTAGCTTCGTATTGAGCTATCGTTGATCTTTCGTGGACAGATGCGGGAGTCGTGCATGATGATCATGGTCGTCGATACTGCCGTATCGAGTGGTGACTCGGTATACACGGATTTTCTCTTCGTCCTTTGATGACCATACTTTGACATTGATACCTCGGACGTCATGTCGTTCTGATCACTCCGGTTATGATGGGTGCAACTCGGAGTTTGGAGAACGAACGGCTCCGTAAGGCGGTAATGCGTGGACGTGTGTGTCCCTTGATACAGGTGGCTTAAACGAGATGATATTGAATCAAGCTGGGGCCATCCCAGGTTCACGAGCTGACGGTGTGCTGTGCAGCCCATTACAGCCCGTGGAGTCTTCGATTGACGGAGTGATATTAACCGTCTCCATAATGCAACAGACGCTTCAAGGCTGCGAGCATCAAATGATTGGTGGCCACTAGGTGCGTATATATGTTCGCTTGGTCGTCTCATCTGATTCAACTTACCCCCGCCGCAGGACCAGATATCTGTTCGTCGCCTACCTTCTTAATATTAAGTGCTACTGCTGAGAACACTTCTCCTAGAGGTAATTTCTCGCTTCATTTGACTTCTGATACCAATGTTGATTGACGGTCCTCTTCTGCAGTATGATTGTGCAATACACTATTGTATCAGCTTCCGGTAGGCACACCGAGCATAGCTAAATCTATCTCAAATGCTCACTTTAAGGCATGTCACGCTGATAGCTTTAGCCTGGTTTGAATGGGCCATTACCTTCTTCCAGGAATGCAATGTCATATGGGCTAAAAAGTGGTCACTTGTGACATGCTTCTATGCTTGTGCACGGTTCAGCTCGTTGTTGGTCGTTGTTCCCGCATCTGCATCTCTTCTGTCATCTATGGTAAGAGTAATCCGCTATTGTTTGGGGAGGGTGGTCATTAAATATTCATCTTAGGGGTAATTGTATGCTCAACTAGTATGTTGTGATATCCAAGGCTAATACTCATGATTTGAAGGTGTTCTATTGGTGCTTACTGGTTATGTCATCATAGCCACTCAAGAGGTTATTATCAGTGGTATGTCATAATGTTTTGTAACTCTTTGACCTCAATACTAATATTCATGCAGTATTTTCTGCATCACGTGTCTTCACACTCTCCTATGGAAATTCCTGGCTGGCTGGCTTAGTTTTCTCACTCAAGATCTTACCTCTCTTTGCAAACATTGTGAGTTTCTGTCCAATGATCTAGACTATCTAGTGACTGATAGAATAATCTGATGCCCATGATAGTTTATGTTTACTAAACTACAAACACACTACCATCCATTGCTTCCGAGTTGTTCACTCTCCACAACAACTGTGTCATCAGAGTTGACAATGAGGTTAGTGTTTTTGTAATTGGAATTCGATCTTGTGCTCTGTGATAATAACTCTCAATTTTTGTGCAGACGTAGGTTATATTGCACCATGCTATTTATGGCTACTTGCTAATATTTAGATGACAGTCTCCATGGCAATTTGCATTGCTGCAGTGCTGGCCGATCTTACTGTGCTTGCTATCACATGGCATTGCACATTTGCCGCATATATTGAGGCCAGAAGAGTGGATATTAAAACACCACTTATCCATTGTATGCTTCGTGATGGTGAGAACTGGTCTTCTTGGAAATTTAAGAAAGATCTGATCAGTGCTAGGTACAATCCATTTCTTGTAAGTCACTTGAGTGTTCTATTTGTGGTCATGTAATTAATAGAGTATGCTTACAGTGTTGTAGGAGGCATTCATGGTACAATGCTTGCATCCTCAATTTCTGACAGTGTATGTGATTAATGCCAGGGTACATTGATCTAATCAAGTATTCACATTGCCTTCTATTCAGCACACACTTATCAGACATCTGTCTGAGACTGTACTACTGTGAGTCACAAGCTTCTGTCACTAGTATGTGTGCTAATATATTCTGAAAACTCATTAGATCAGTTCCTGTCCTACTATGCCGTTATCTACTAAATCTACGTCAAACTGACTATTCCAGATATCACAGAGCTACTCAGACTGATACAATAAGCTCTTCAATGAACTTTGCCCACATAACAGCTTTTATGGAACTTGTAGGAGAATCTTTGCAAACAAAAGCAAATTCTGTAGTAAATCTGGACAGCTTAGAAGAGTTAGATCTTTTTTTGAATAACACATGATAAATGCAGTATTGAAAAAGACATAACAAAATTTTTAGATGCATTATTACTTCTTTCCTTTATGCATGTGCTGTTTGGCTTCATAATAAACTTTATTTGTTCCCTTTCTCCTTATGCATGCTTTGTTTCCTTGGCAACTGCATTTTTACCCATAGTTTCCATGCTGCTATCTCTCTTCTTTTCTTTTGTTGTTGTTCATGCTTCTGCTTTTTATGTCTTTTGCCTGTTTTCTGTTTTCGCTCATTTTCATCTTGTTTTTAATCTTCCACCCATACTACAGCTTTTTTGACCATCTCTTCCACATGGCTCTGCTCTACTTTTCTATTTCCCATGGTCTTTTGTTATTGCTTTTGCCCGTTTCTTTCTCTTTTGTTGCTCACCTCAATCACTCTTCTGTATATTGCCTTTTTGTGAGCTCTTTCCATTGTCTTCTTTCTCCTTAGTCTCTCTTTTCTTTCTGCATCAGGTGTTCTTGATATGATTGCTGACAGGCTTTAAACCAATACCACCAGTTCTTGTATTTGCTAGCTTTTGATCACCTTCACTGCTTGGACCTTTTTTCCTTCTCTGTGACTGTCTGCAGCCTTTCTTCATGTGTTTGTTTGACAATGAAATCACACAATTTGTATGTGTGTGTGTGTATGTGTATGTGTGTGTGTGTGTGTGTGTGTGTGCTTTCATGAACATTACTACTTTCTTCCTCTGTATCCTATTTTCTCTTTTGATCTCTCTCCATTTTTCTTCTCTTTCTACAAGTTTCTAGTCCAAGTACTTTTTTGATGTCGTCTTGCCCTCTACTGTTTGCTTATGCCTTTCCACTTCTTACTACTCACAGGCATCAAAGGGTGCAAAATTGTCACGCGTGTGATGCTATACATAGCACATCCTCTTTCAATAGGTGTCGGGCACACTGTTTGTAATACATTAACCTAGTTCTTTGTGTCAAAATATATGCATTATGGCTCAATAGATATGTGTGATAGTTACGATTTCTGAGTGTAACAAAGATACTTGTGGTTAGCAAAGCTGGCAAGCGGCAGATCACGATTCCTGAGGCTACTGAAATGTACCAATATATATAATAAGCTATGATGATCACATGAGTTGTTATTTATGAAATAGACAGTTAGTAAAATGATTTTGAAATAATACACACTTGATCTAAATAAAAATAACACGTTAACATTAGAAATTAGTCACATTTTTGTTGCTGTAGAAGATATTTGATTCAACAAAGTAATATGATGAACAGAATAAAGCTCAACTCATACTTATGTCATGATGTGCTATAAAGCAAAGTTCACAAATTATTCAATCTGTACAACAGAACTAATATCTTCTCTATACCAGAGAAGATATTGTTATTTTAAGATCATATTCAAAATCCTAGTTAATAATCCCAGCAAGGTGCGTATTAATTCTGACCTTAAAATACATTGATGTCATGTTATGTTATTCAAAAGAAGGAAAATGTAAAAACAAGTGCTCAAAAAGATTAAGAAATAAGAGAGTTGCCTTTTTGGGCAATTTAATAATGTCTATTAGTTATAGCAATCATTGAAGCAATTGAAAATTGTAAACATAAAAGTGTTTTTCATTTGCAGCAAGTCAAAGTTTGTTACTCTAGTTACACAATTAAGTAACTTTAATCAATACATTGACACAAGTATTATAGTGTTTTGTTCATCAAAGTTTTTGAATTTTGAAATTTGAGTAAGCAAACTTTTCTTACTTTTGTTATTGTAGTAAGTAACTTTTATTACCACTGTAATGTCTCTCAAAACACATCACATATTAATGAAAGTGTTCAAACTTCTCACTTTTTGTGAAGATTTTCTTCATATCTTTTGAAATATCTCTTCTATGAAAATTCTGAGCTCAAATTCGGAATCCTGGGAAAAATTCGGTCCAGATGACATATATTCCGATTTCCTCAAATCAGGTATCTTGTGGTGGAAAAATCCCTCCCTGCACGTGACAAAAAATGACAGTTCCGTGGCCCGGTGCCTCTCGGGCTCTTCCGCGGCGGCCATTCTCGAGCGCTCTGCCCATATCCACTCTTGTCGCTTACCTCTCGCTGACAAGTAATAAAAGTTAATACTTCAGTTCAGGAGGTTGTGCGTTTGAATCTCCATTGTGTCATTTTTCAGACTTGCTCGTGTTTGACTCAATAATGTGTGAAGAATGTGAAATAATGTTCAGAAAAACTGCCTAATATAAATATATACCGTATATATGTTGTATGATACAGCATTACACATTCATCTGTCAGTTCACAATATACATATACAGTACTTCATTGCGCAAAGCGGATGGGAATGTGACATGTGACAAAATATTTTGTAGCAGATGAGATGATGGCGCGGGGATTTTGTGACACCGGTATGATGTGGATAGAGTAAATGCCCTGCAAGAGTAAAAAAACATCGCCCAAAAATTGAAATATAATTGTTCCAGCTGTCACAAGTGGATGGTCACTGTGCGACATGTGACAGCTGAGCTGTAGCGGCAAGGATAGAGCGGTTGTGATATGTGACCATCCGCTCTGCGCAATGAAGTACAATAGTAAACTATGTAATATTGCACTAACGAGAGATTCCACATAAACTATGCCCTCTTGATTATGTAAATCAACATGGCATACACTTTATAGCACATCAGGGATTATATTCTGATTTTCTAGTATTTTTATGACTCAAAATGAGCTCACAACAAGTATATAGCAGAAAAATGCATTAAAATACAGGATCTTAAAGCCATTATCTAAGCATACTGATGCAGTACTTGGGAACAGCGCCGTTTTATGGGCGCTTATCCCAAACTAATCATAATAGTGCTTACATGAGCAAGAAAGTTCATATTTATAGAGTAAAATGGAAGTTTGAACATTTTATTGCAGATTCACGACAATATAGAGCTTGAACCATAATACAACATGTGTAGTGTGATCAAGACATGGCCCAGTTTGGTAAGCGGCATGGACTTTCTTGTATTAAAAGCAGAACAATGACTACACCGCTGAAATAATGAGTTTTGACCTATCAAATGGGTGATAGGCATATTATGATCTGTTCATAATTGCCTAAAAGGGTAATTGTATAGATTCACCACCTTTTAAGTGTTTGGGCGCTTGTTTTCAACTGTTTATTGTTTTAGAATAGTGTCATATGTCAGAAACATATGCAAATGTCAAAAAACATATTACATGTTTTTTGACCAGATTTTACTCAGGATTTCAAATCCAGCCTCAGAATTTTCATAGCTATCGTCATTCGTGATATATTCAACATTTATTTGATGTATATTTGCATTTTTGAATTTTATCAGACTTTGATTGCATTTCAATACAATACAAAATCACTTTGTCCTATGGCATTTATCTCTCAAACCAGTTGCACATGTATACCCAATGAAATCAGTTTCACTTTATATTCTCTGATGTTATATTTGACCTCCATAGCATGTTCACTGTTGATTATGATAGAAACCATAATACATATGCATAAACTATTTTTATTATCAGAAAAAATCAGGAATCGTCATTTGCCACTTGATGGCCTCACTCCCACAAGTTACTAAAAGTCCATTTGATAAATAACAACTCATATGATTATTATAACTTATGATATATATTGGTACATCTTAGTAGTCTCAGGAATTGTGATCTGCCACTTGCCGACCTTGTTAACTACAAGTATAGATCTGTTATACTGATTTGTTAATGTGAGGAAGCATGAAGAGGATGACAATTGCATCTGTCCGTGTTGGCGGGAGGAGGTGCCACATTGAGAGAAAGTGTGGTCAGTTGCATAACACACTTCTGCTCATCACCATTCGAGCCCTCATCTGAATATGTAATGTATCAGTGCAAAATCTGAAAGCACGTTTTGGGACTCAGGACTCTACTTACCTTTGCCGCTGACGTCATTGTTCACATTGAGTGATTCCTCGTCAACCTCTATTGTATCATTGTCACTGTCACTGTCGTCATCCTCTTTCTCATCATCACTGTTTGCAACTGATGTTACTGTCACACAAGAGAAATCTACAGGGTGTGTTAGTGCGAAGACAGCTAGAATACCCAGAAGTACTTACCAGACTTGCCAACAAGAAACTTTGCAATGTTAAAGGTATTCCAATAATCAGCGCAAGCAATTTGTGCACGAACTTCGTGGCATGCTCAAATTTCGCTTAAAAGTACCGCATCATATTCAAATTTCTGAGAATGTTTGGTCAGGTGCAACTGCTCAGTCTCGCGTGGTTCCTTGGGGTGTGGTCCACGTTGACCATGTTGAAGTTTGATGTGTAGTCCAAGCGAGCGCTCGCAACGCACGTTGTTTACCTTTGTTTGTATCCCCCTATCAAGCCACTCGTGTTTCCGATTAGAGAGCCATACGCTCGTCGTAAAGACAGTAGATAGATTGGATAAAATATCTACGGACACTGCCTCTCTAGCCATGTATATAAAGTACCCGAAAATTGAAGAGAAACGCCATAGCGCGTTTGGATTCCGCCGATGAACCCTACCCGCGCGACCTCGAAATTCATCAGACCAGTACGTATCTAGGGGTAAAATTAGAAATATCAGTGAATGACAAAGTCAGACACTAATGCCATACTTACCTTGGCTCGGCGACTGGTCTTGTGTTTCATTAGCTCTACAGTGGTGGTGGTGGTCTCTTTCAGCTTCAAGGTGTAGATGTGTCGTGTTAGCATTAACATGACAAACTGGGCAACACCAATCATCAACTTTTGTCCTTCATTTGTGATATCATGTTTCACAGTCTTCTGTAGCTAAATTGTGAGCGCAACAAACCACATGTATCTGATGCACTCACAATCTCCCATGAAGGGATGTTCCATGAGACAGTAAAACAAGCCACAATAGAGAAATAACTCTTCTTGATGGGTCCCGCCAGATTGTTCACTGAGTTGCTCTTAACCTTCGTAGACTTTCACAATTCCTGAGGTACAAAGAAGAATCATTCCAGTGCGAGCTAGCATTTTAGACAACTGCGAGATGTAACGCGAATGATCCTTCAGCGTCTAATTCTGCCAACACAGTGGGTAACAAATTTATTAACATTTGCTTGTAGTTGAGTGCTTTTTTGGTGTCAAATAGTTTTCAATATTTTCAGGGGCCATCACACAACTGATCTACACAAAAACTATATCAGACTGTAGCCCTTGGTAAGACCTTTGGAATAATTCAACTTTCATATCAAAAGGTGGAGATTTGACAAAGTTATGAACTGGATGGCTTTGGATGACAACCTGAAAATTCAAATTCCGCTTCAAAATTTTATAGCCACTTTGTAAGCAGCTCAAGCATGGAGTATTATACAATGTACATGTATTTGAAGTAAGCCCATACTATAAGATGTAGTATCGGGCATGCTGTCATGCATGGCATGACGCATGGCATGATTCCTGACATGATTCCTTGAAAGACGAGGATGACATATGAATTCAAAATTAGCCCACTAGCTATACACTTAATGGTCTAAACATGTCAGCAGGTATGTAGGTGGCCAAGTATTGATGAGATCAATAGAACAGTTCTGGTCAAACTATAGTTTGATACAAGTACACAGAGAGGAACTGAAAATATGACCAAACCAGTTTAGAACAAGTAATAGGCTTTGATTACAATGCTCAGAGCCATATATTCTGGCCCTATAGAGTATACCAATAAGCTGGAAAAGAAATTGTGATGATATGTTTGGTAGCAAACAAGATATGATTTTTTTTTCCTTTTCTCCTGACCAAATATGTGTATGATTCAAAATGTGTGCTTATGTATGTCCTCATGAATGTGTTTCATGAGCATCATAGTATATCAAATGGTATGACATAATATATTCTGATTTTTCCGAATTTTATTGATGCGCTTTCAGCCTTGAAAGAAAGATGCAAAAAGTGGCACCTGCAGGATTGGAACCAGTGACCTTTCGGTCTCCATACTTGAAACATAGTAAACATGAACAAATAGAGCCTGGCCCACCTACTAAGAGGATATCACGAGAATTTGGAAACTGGCGCTGTCCGGTCAGCGCCAGTTTCCAAAATGGCATCATTAGCAATGTGTCAGCACATTCATAACCTATGATATAAAAATATTTAAATACATGAAAATATATTTGAAAATGAGTGTTGGAGGGCTTTATAGCATAACAGTGAGTGCTGGGAGGCTCATTAGACTATGTCAGGATGGGTAAGACTTACTTACTATAGTTTGTATAGGGTCTATATGGGTAAGTAGAGAAATTTGATAACATAACTGGTAGGTGCTTGATGGGTAAGTTGATGTGTTTACTTTGTAAATATTGGTACATATGAGATGAATAGAGGTAACCAGGTGTTGAATATAGTGCTGTGAGCACATGCTTTCCGCTTATTTTGCATTTATTATGGTCATTTTCACCCCTTTTATCACTCACATATGGTCTATCCCACTTCACAGTAGTGTTAGTATTTTTCTCGCATTTTTCCTGATTTTTCCCAAGTCTCTGTGGCCATATTTATGCCTCCACTATAGTGTAGACTTGGACTTTGCAGTTTCTGCGCTCCTGGGCGCTTTCTATGGCATTTGTCGCGTTTAAGCGCCCTGAGTCGCTCATCCTGCAGCCTGAGACCTCTAGGCAACCTCTAGTTGCTCATCTCAGTCTGCAGGTATGTTGTTGTGTATATTCCTCAATATTATGATAGTTGCTCATCTCAGTCTGCAGTCCTGACGTCCTAGGCCCTAGTTTGGTCGAGTTAATCTTCCAATCTAAGTCCAGGAGGTACGTAAGTCTACTTACTTTGGTAACAACAGTAACAAACCTGATACTTACTGATAGTAGCAAAATTGCATCAGTGTAACTTCTACTAGAACTGAGCGCTTTTTTGGAGGAAACTGTAATATGTGAATTGCAAGGCCAAATTTTGATTATTTTACACATTTAGTGCACGAGATTGTGACTACATAGAATACCTTTCAGATAATTCCACAATCATGAAGTAATCTAATCTGTAAAAAAATATGAGTTTGGATGGCTTTGGATGAGGACTTGACATTTAAACTCAGTCAAACTCCGATTTAAACGCCCAGACGCGCAAACAACTTGCAACTGCTGGCTTCAGAAGGTTGTGAGTTCAATTTCCTCTGGAGTCATATTTTACTACTTGCTTGTTTTTGATCATGTGATCTTTAACAAATGTGGTAAAATGTGCAAAATAATTGGTCAATACAGCACTACATTTTTTACGACTCAGAACATAGGAATAGTGAGCATTACAATCATAGTTCATCTGGATATGTTAGTAATAACAATGTAATGCCTCACTTTTGGTCTTGACAAACTAATTCATGTACAAACAGATTGTTTTAACATTTTATCACATTCTATACTATGTTTTGATAGATATGTAAGTCAAATAAAAAAGTGACCTGCAAGAAATTGGAACTTGGAAACTTCTGAAGGAGTACATAATCATGCTTAACTCATAATTATCAAAAAAGCGGAAGCAAATTGAAACAGCTCAAATATTAGCTGATATCATATAAGTAAGCAAAATCTGATCACATCACACAAGCAAACATCTAAATCAGAAATTGTTACCTGACACTTGATGGCCATGCTCCCACAAGTTGAAGTTGGAAACATCGAATAGAATAGAGGGTGTAGAAATATTAGAATGTTGGCCAAAGAAAAGTAACATGGGTTTTATGTTAAGCGAGGCATGGGAAAAGGGAGAGTATAAAATGGTGCTTAGCAGCTGTAGAGGAGCTACAAAGGAATGTGGTTTGATGTAGAATTGTCGACATTGTCCCTTTGTTCACCCTAGACAGTGAGCTGCAAACCTGGCCGAGGGACAAAGAGACGGAGTCAACAGGCATGAAAAAGGTGGTCTATAGGTTCACCTTCCAAGGTCTTCAATAAATAGGAGTTGCCTGTACAGTCTGCAACTCTGCGAGGTTGCAACCAACGAGGCAGGCACTGAGAGAAAAGTTGAGATTGCTGTGATTCACCTGCATCAGGTTGCCAACCTTGAAGGTGACATGGCCCACATGACTTCCCAGAACTTTGACATCAAACTAACGCTTCCGGTTTGATGCATGACATACAATGACATCATATTTATCAAATTGCTGTTGATCGGCATATAGGAGTTGGACTTGCACTCGTTGTGGTGTATGCCCAGTTTCTGTGATTGAAACGGGGATTGGCGATATGTTGATGGGTAAGCTGAGCAACAATTCCTTAGGTAACATGTGTAGGTTCGGCAGGATGCATGTATTGAACATATTGATAGCAACATCAAAGTGATCTGGCCAGTTCTTTAGCACTGCACTCATGAAATTGTAGGCATCACCATTGAAATCTGGTGCACACAGTCGCTTCAGGATATGTAGGAGGAAAAGCTTGGTGATGTCCTCAACGAGACCATTTACCCCCAGGGCATATCGTGAGGGGTATACATGTTCCAGATTGTTGTTAAAGCAGTAACCGTCATTCGACCAGGGCCAGCTAACTTAAACTTGAAACTCCGTACGTATTGAGCACAGGCATCGGCGTAGAGCCCAACAGTTTAAAACTGCCTTTGCCCATGGGTAGTGTTTAAAGGAGTGTCGACAAGTGACCAAGTGCAGATGTGAGTAAAGATGTGTGCTGCCAGAGCTTTTGCATCGCTTGCAGGCTGCAATCACATTCACAATTATCTGGTCCAGCCGAGGACATTGGATTCAATCCATCAATGCCAATTTAACAGTGTCTCTTCCCCAGTGCTTTCTTTCATGTAATGCACTAGGTTAAAATGAGAGGTAGTATGTCCAGGCATCAGATTAAAGATGAAGATTGAAACACGCTCCAGGGACCTTTTGGAGGTGCACAGAGGTGAGCTTGGCCCAGATCTTCACAGGGTCGTCCTCAATGGCGTCCAGGTGTGTCTTCTGGTTGTCTGGGAGTGCCAAATAAAGCTCACCAGCTACCTTGAGCGCCTGTCCTGCCAATCCGCCCTAGGACGTCAAGACTGCAGACTGAGGTGAGCAACTAGCATAATATTGAGGAATATACACAACAACCTACCTGCAGAATGAGATGAGCAACTAGAGGTAGATGAGCAACTAGAGGTTGCTTAGAGGTCTCAGGCTGCAGGATGAGCGACTCAGTGCGCTTAAACGCGGCAAAAGGAGTGAAAATGACCATAATAAAAGCATAATAAGCGCTATATTCAAGACTGTTATCTCTGAATGCGCTGTATTCAACGAGAGGTACCTCCCTGGGCTCAAGAACTGGTCCTCTGTACCTTCTTATCGCTCTGTCTCTCCCACAACCAACACACCTCTCATCTTGAACTCTGGACTCGATGAAGATGCTCCTCCAGCTTCTCCTACACTTCCTATGCTGCCACAGCCTCGACTTGAGGGGGAGGAACCTGCTCCTGCTGTCAAGAATGCGCCTGCTCGTCCAGATGCGCCTCCAGCACTCCCTCTTGGTGTCCAAGTCGATTCTGTCCCAGCTCCTCCACCACCACCCACTCCTGCGCCCTCTGCGTGCCCCCCTGTCCAACCAGCCCCTCAGGCTCGTCCTGCGCCGCCTGAAACTCCCCAATCTGTGCGCTCTGAGCAACAGGCTAGTCTCTCTGCTGCTCCTCAGGGCGCTCGTCATTGTGGTGCTGTTTCTGCCCCCTCCTTGGAAGCAGGTGATTCTGCTCCTGCGCATCTCATTGCTGCACGCTATCCCAGACGTACCAGAAATCCTGCAGGTGAATGGTGGAAGGTTCAACCAAGTTCTCAGCTCCGGAGCTGTCTACTCCTGAGCTAGCCTCTGCTCCTGCTGAGCCTAGTCATGCTGAGGATGATTTTGAGGATGAGGTGACCAGTCCGCTAGATCCTGATGAAGAGGATGATGATACAGGAATCAAACACGTTGACAGTTTGCTCCTTTGTACGTATTATGTTTACCTAGGCAACATTTCAGTGAGTTGTGCTCTCTATTGTTGTATATACAATGTTGATCTGTCATAAGTACAGCTCACAAAGAATCAGTCCCTACAAGCATGAGATAATCACCAACATCATCAGAGAAGCTGTTGTCACTTACCAACGAGCCTTGATTCTTACTCAGACCAGCATTTTCTTTCATACATGGCAAGCTGAAATATATACTAGCAGAGCATTGCTTGATGTACTTCAACGTAGAGTACTGTAATCAGAGCATATATCCAAGTTGTTTCAACGCTTGGGAATCGTTCTTCTCTATCTAGATGCGTCTTGGGGAGTCCCTGTCTGACCTCATGACTAGGATCGATGCTGCCATGCTCAGGGTGAAGAATTTTCGCCCAGACACCTACACCATCAAGGAATTGGATGAAGGACTCGTCTGTATGACGATGATTCGAGCTCTACCTGCTGAGTACCAGTCCTTTGCCTCCTCCCTTCAACTCCTCGACCATATCTCGAAGGACAAGCTCCAGGCCGCCTTCATCAACGAGCAGCAGCTCAGGTCGTCGTCCCTATCCACTTCCCAGTCCCCCAGTCATGTCATCATGCAGGCCTCTCAGCTTGTGTGCTCGTTCTGTGACCTCCCTGGCCATGTGGTCGACACCTGCACTCGATATCGCTCTGCCAAGGCTACAGCCTCGAAGGACGCGGCCCAGAAGCAGGAGGAGCGCAGGAAGGCGAAGAAACGCGGTGGCAAGGCCCAAGCAGCTCGAGAGGTCACTTCTACCACCTCTGATGCTTCATCTACATCCGAGTTCGCTGGCAAAGCAAGTTCCCCTGCTTTTCCCACCTCATCCATGCCTCAGACCCCATCTGACCATCTCTGGACCGCAAATATAGGCACCGTGCCCTTGCTGCTGAACATACTCACCATCTGTATCATCGTCCTCTTCATCAGGATCAAGTGAACTGGTCACCTCGTCCTCAGAATCCTCCTCAGCATGACTAGACTCAGCAGGAGCTGGCGAAGCAGAGGCTGGCTCAGGAGTAGATGGCTCCGGAGCTGGAGATGACTCTGGACTAGGAC
>JAXQKB010000272.1:0-21040 GCA_037042295.1 Irpex sp. Y119-03 | reverse complement strand
TTTGGATTCACATCCCGACGATCAGCTTGAATCTCAATTAGATCGTCGCGTGATCGAATTGTGCGAGGCTCAATTCCTTTTTAGAGGCCGCAGGCCTCTCAGATTCCGGACAAAACTAGGGTAGAGCCATGCGATGGCCTGTTTCAAGTCCGGACCAAATGGGTGAGTGGTCGTCGAGGCTTGTTTTTGTCCGGACAAGATTCAAGTATAGGGTCGTCGGTTCGAACCTCGCCTCCGCCTCATGTATATTGAACGTCCAGCGCGCTTTTTGTCATGCCGCGGAATACTTACTTAGTCAATATATAAATACTGTTATACAATCAAATGATCTATAACATGCATTTGAAAGCAAGTTAATCGGGATAAGCAAGTGTGGCTAAGAATATAGTACAATGAAAATTTTGACCTCGGAGGCAGCAGTTCACCCATCACTCTCCACACTCAGAGTCCCGCAGCTTCGAGAACGTCAGGCAGCATAGACGAGAACGATCCCGGAACACTTGCGCATCCCTCGTTGACCGACGGCCCCTCCTATTATGGCAGCCGGGTTGGCTATCCCAGAGATCCCCTCTGAATTCTCGTACCTCCTGCCCAGTAAACAGCTCACGGTTGCTCAGCTTCTCGTCTTCGATTTGTCAGCCCAGTCATCGTCACTCGTGCCGCCGCATCTTGAGGGTGCCATCAGTGACTTGCCACCAACCGAGACTCTCGAGAAAAGTGCACAACGGAAGATCCCCGCGGCGAATTACATTGGCGCAGCGAAAAAGGCATTCGAAAACGTTATCAGTCACGGAGATGGGTGCGCACGGTCAATTAAAGATCGAGCAGCAAAGGGAGTGAGGAGTACGCTTTCAGTGATTACATTCTGGACGGAGGCGTCAGCAGCATTGCATGTACAGCAGATAT
Organism: Irpex sp. Y119-03; assembly: GCA_037042295.1. Lineage (NCBI taxonomy): Eukaryota > Fungi > Basidiomycota > Agaricomycetes > Polyporales > Irpicaceae > Irpex > Irpex sp. Y119-03. Next base: position 20,134 of record JAXQKB010000272.1, on the reverse strand, counting down.
GGAAGGAGGCGGATGCTTGGGTCAGCAACGTCAAGAAGATGCCCCACTACAGCGGGCGTACCGAAGCTATCGACGATACACGCGCACTGCTTCGGAAGCTGCAATGGGCGACCCGATTGCGCGTCTTCAAAGGTGTAGGTGCAGTGGACGTACTGGCCACTCTACTCTCGGATCAGCCACTCAACGATGATATTCTCAACCTACTTATCACGCACCTGGCTGATTGTGCACGAGGCCACCGAGAGCTCTCGAAGGTCGTCTTAGCTTCTACGTACTTCGTCGCTTCGCTGCAGAGCACCTATGGGAAAGGAATTCAGAAAGACCTGGACCTCCGACGACTTACCACGGCCACTATTTTACCGGTTCAGCAACTCTTTGTCGACAAGAGTCACGAGGCTTTGTTTTGTGTCGTCAATGTAGCAAACCGTCATTGGATACTTATCAAGGTTGACTTCGCTACACGTATTCTAGCATATGGTAAGCTCTCAGCTATTAATATTATAGTTACCCACTAACCTCAGTACTCACTAGGTGACTCAAACGCGGCGCCCGACGAGAAGTCAGGAAAGGCAGTCCAGTCTGTCTTGAACGCGGTCTTGGCATGGATTCTGCACGTATTCGGCCACCAGTTTACGTGCGAGGGAAACACCCTTCCGATTGGACGCCAGCGAGATGCGTACTCATGTGGAGTCTGCGCTTTCAATTCCCTGGCACATGTCTTGTTTGGCGATCCGCTGTTCACGCACGAGAGTCGTGAGCTCTTTCGGCTAGACCTCTTTGCCTTGATCACACGTGAGCAGATTGAATCAGTGAGTCTTTCGATGCAATAGATGAAGAACGTAACTTATCCTGTTGCATAGCAAACTATACAGGACGTTGGGAAGCGTTCTGAGGGTCCTCCGCGTGCCGAAGAAGATGATTCCGACTTTGAGCCTGAGATCATTGAGCCGCCTACTACTGAGGGGGACACTGGTCATTCAGACGGCATGTCTATTTCATCTGACTACGCACCTTGTAGTTCTCCCATTTGTTCACCACCAATGTCACCGAGTTTACCTCCAACTCGTCCCGATACCCCAGCACCTTCCGAAAGCGACGTATCATTAATGTCAATCGACAGTCTCACGGATACCGGTGCCAAAGGCGGCCCACCTATCTTACCTAAGCCACCAACTTCTGCCAAACCAGCTCAAGATGCGTTCGCATTTCTACTTGGAAGACCTCAAGAGGGTCGTACTAGCTCGTCACGTCCGAAGGGATCTTCCGCAAAGACCAAGAAACGACGTGCCTCCTCGAGTCCAACTGGTGGACCAAAGGGGAAGTCCAAGTCAGCACGCTATGCCCAAATAGTCAAGGAGAAAGTCATGGCAGGTACTTACATCCCGACGCCGAAACAACTCGAAACGTTTGAGACGAAGATTCGAGCCGTCCACGCAGATGCTGAGATAACATACCAAGACAACTACACTGGCACTGATATTTGGTGCCCAAGTTGTCAGTCTCGGTGGCCAATGCCTCAAAGCGAGCCTTACAAGGCCGACCGATTCAGGAGACACTATCTGACTTGCTCTGGAAAGGCGAAGGGGACGCGTGGACGAACAAGTTCAAGTACAACGAACAAGCAGTCCGGAAGCGCCCAATCAATGAACTTCTTTGCGTCACTTGGTCAGACCAGCGAGGGTTCTTCACGTACTCCCACTATCATCAATACAGCACGTTCCCATCCTCCCGAACCTCCAACGCATCCGGTTCCTTGCACCGGTATCACTGAGACAGTCGATCCCAACGTCGCCACTTATCTCAATCGTGCTTCTGCTGGCTCTGGCGGTTCACGCGCTGTACATGTCATTGCTAAGGAAATCTTCGACCAGACGTATAGCGCTTTGAATGCTGAACAGAAAAAGGAGGTGGATCTAATCCATTTCCATGAGAAGTCATGGCGAATTGATTATTCGACGTCTACCAATGCGGTCTTTGCTACTGCCTGCACTGGCCAGGCACTTGTTCGTCAAACTGATTTAGATTCCGATATACTCAGTGACCAGCAGAAGGCTCGGCTGCGACTATGCGGTGAATGTACCAAGATCCTCAACGACTCCCGTTTTCGTGCGGCAGCGAAGAAACCGATTCCAGCCGCTGAGAACCGCAAGTTTATCAATACGCCATTCGTTAATCCAAAGGTGGTGGCAATATATGCGAAGAACCGAGGATTGGAGGATATATTGAGCGGTCCAAAAGCGAAGGTCAGCTTTCTATTTGCAATGATAGTTTGTAAAGCTTGTACTAAGATGAAATAACAGGAGAATACTCAGTTCGCTCAGCTCGCCGTCTTGCTGATGAACAACAAACTGGGCAAAAATACGGAGATCATCAAAGATATTTTTACGGTGTTACGAGAGCTCAAGAAACGAGACGATAAAGGGGTAGGGAAGCAGAACATGAAATACCCTCCTGCTCTACGTGAATTTGCGCATGTCGCCTTGCTTACCAGCCCTCAATTGTATCGAATCCTCGAAAGGACACTTGGGAGGCTACCAGCAGAGCGATCAATAAAGTATGTATACCGTTTGCTATAACGTGCAAGCAACGTCATTCAAATTCTTCTTCAGACGGATTCAATCTACTATCCCACGGTTTCCGATCGGTCTTGACGAACGCATCTTCACTCGAGCTGTACGATACCTTGCTGAACTTGGTTATCGTGGGCCATTGGCCCTGAGTTGCGATGATACAAAGTTACACGCCGCACTCCGTCTGTGCTGGGATGCTGAAGCCCAGTGCGATGTCCTAGTTGGCGGAGTGGGTGAACCAAGAAGGGTGACGAATACAGAGGAGCTGAAAGAGGTTTTGCGTGAGTTAGAGGGACAAAAGGCATCAAAGGTAGATGCCACAACGTCAAAATCGAGCATATTTTCTGAAACCACCTATGTATACTTTTCAGTTGCGTCTATGGTGCCTTCAAATCGTTGGTGTTCCAAAGCTCCCACCCATCATTCTTGCAGGCAAAGCTATTCCAGATAGCCTCACGACAAAGGAACTTACCGAGTTAACTCAATACGTCATTCGCGGCTGCATCGCGCATGGAATCATGGTGGTGTCGTACTCCTCTGATGGTACCGACACTGAACGTGGCGTACAGAGTGCTATTGTCAACTCCGCACCCTTGCACAAGATCATTACTCTTCATCATCCTGTCCCAGAGTGCGACGACATCACTATTAGAATACCCATCATAGACGGCCAGCCTGTCATGATGATTCAGGACTCCAATCATGGCCGGAAGACTCTACGTAACAACCTGATGTCAGGCGCAAAGGTCCTCACCCTTGGAAACCATATTGTCGTATATGAAGACGCACGCAAGCTCGCCTTGGACTCTTCACCTGGCCCATGCCTTCACCGTGACTTCGAGAAGGTCGATCGTCAAGATGACAACGCCGCCATCCGAACATTCTCAGCTTCTTCAGTTCAATATCTCGCAAAACAACACCCAGATCTCGTTGGACTCATCATCTACCTCTTCGTCTTTGGCGAGCTGATAGATGCTTATCAGAATCGTCGCATCTCTCACGACGAACGCATCTTGATGGCCTTACGTGCCTACTACTTCCTTCAGACATGGCGCGCGTATCTTAGGGTCGTTGGGTATCCTGAAGCTCGTTATTGCCTCTCACGCCAAGCGATTGACATCGTCGAACGCCTTGTATTTGGACTGATCGGACTGGTCGTTATCTACAGGGATTACATGGATGGTGCCTCTGTCCCATTATTGCATTGGTTGCACTCCACAGAGACGTGTGAGCACGTCTTTGGAGAGTGTCGGAAACTCGTCAAGGACTTCACATATCTTGATTTCCTCTATTCCGTACCTAAACTACATGTGCTGCTTCGTGGAATCATCAGTCTTGGTCTTTCTGGAGATACTAAGGCCCGAGCCGCTGGATATTCTCACGTCTACTTCAGCGGAGAGATCGATGCTGCTATTCTCTCACGTCTTCCCTCCAACACCACCATCGACACTTTGAACGCCACCGCTTTTGAAGAGCAAGATTCGCTATGGGACCTGCTCGGAGTAAACGCGCGAAACGTACTCCAGCCCACTGTTGGCTCTCGCATCGTGCTGCCCAGTGTTTCTTCATGGTGGCCCGGAAATGGAGACTCGGGCGCGCATCTCCTGCAGGACGACCCCTTTGATTTTTCCTGGGATGTCTCAGAGCCTACGGATGAAGACGACACCAGGAGCGAAGAGCCAGACGAACTCGAAGGCTTGATCGATAGAGGTTTATCAGAGTCTGGCCGCACTATGATGGAAGACAACCGCATTGAACAGCTGGCGTACGCAGCCGTTATGCTGACAATGGATGAAACAGGTCGCATGTACGTCGCACATGATGCTGTGAGCCCTGACATATCAAACTAATACTTTACACCACAGGCATGAGCTCCAAGAAAGCACGCCAGAAAGCACAGTTCGTCAACACTTTCGTGAGGGCCGCGAGATCATCGATCGCTTCCAGCATGCAGCATCTCATCTACCATCCCTCAATCTCGACGACGAACCCATTCAACCATTCGATCGACCCGTGTACGCGCAAGGCGTCGCTGATTTCACCTCATTGGTTGAGGTACGCGAGCGCCATGAGACAAGCTACGCAGCAAAATCCGTTCGCTCCGAGTTCAAACGCAAGGCCAATACAGACGATGCAGTATCCTCAGAGAGTGTACCTACGCCTACACGGGAACAACCGCCCCAGAAGCGTCGTGAGCTTCTCAAGCAGCTGAACGACACTATGAAGCAGTACTCTGCCAACTCAGATAGCAAGGGGCCCACCTCCGGTTTAGCTCGTGATTCACGATGGACAGGGCAACAGCGGTCAGGAAATACTGAGAATGCAGCCATCGTAGGCTTGCAACGTGCTCGAACGGTACGTCTGGACTCTTATACTTGATACTAGTATGTGCACGAAGTACATATACTGATACAACAAATAGGTGATTGACCGGCGCACACGAGTGTTTGCTAAGTATAATCTCATTCCTCACGTCGCAACATTGTTCGACGGCTCAATTGATAGGCGCAACAATGAGACAGGCCATGACGAGCTCAAGCGCGGCAGTCTCTGCTTAGTAGCTGCACCCGATGGCATTTTTCTCGGACGAGGTACGTATCTCATATGATGGTTGTTGTATATTTGTATGCTTAAGCTACTCGTGCTTGTTTAGTTGAAACACAGTACACCCGTTCCGGAGGAAAGACCGCCACGCATGCATGGGCTGTGTGACGGGGTCTCTGAGACTTCAAGCGGGACGAATGTCCTAGGTATAAATTTTTTCGTTCTTCTTTCTATTTCTACGACGTGACGGGGTCGAACCCCCGACCTCAGTCTCTCGAAGCTGCAAGGCCGAGCGCTGCGGTCGGCGTCTGACCCAATAGTTGTTGTTATCGTTTGTTTACATGTACATGTGTATACGGCGTGTCGTCTCGTTCTTTATACTCGACGACGGCACTATCGAATGTATCTTCTTCTTTTCCCCCAAACCGCCTTGTCTGCTTGAGAAGCCGACTGAGGCACCGGGAGATTCTAGTAAGAAGCCTAGCGAGTCGACATCGAACTCGCCGAACGTGCGATCAGGCGCGCGTTCATCTTTCGCTGCGAGCGAAAGGACACACCATTGCTCCTCCTGGCCGCCGGACTTATCTCGTGCGATCCCTCCAGCGTGACGGTCGAGTCGTCACAAAGGTGGACATTGTGGGATATCGCACAAGTACCGGCCGCAGAGGAGAAAATCTAATTTAGCTGAGTATTTTTTGTTGATGCCACCTCGAGGGAAGAACCGCTCAGAGGTACCAGCCCGTAGAAGCGGACGCTTACAAGGAAACGACGCTACACCACGCACCCTACCCCCGTCAAGGCTTCCTCGGGCTAAACCAGCGATGGCTACCACTGCAACGCCGTCCCTCAACCTTCAAGGTCCGCCAGCCAGCGCTATCTCTGGTCAACGCAGACTACCCGGCTCCTATGCGAAGGATCAGTCGTTCGACGCTACCCAAGCAGCGATACCAGCCCCTTCCGCGTCCTTAGTCGACATCAGCCACCTCACGCAGCAAGAGGTCGAGCACCTGAAGAGGGAGCTCGACGTACTTCCTGAGGAGCGCGCGGGACAAGAAGGGGAAGCCGCCGCGGAGGAGCCAGCCGCGATCAGAATCGACGACTTGTACAGTTGGTATCTGAAAGGACCAACTGAAGAGTCGTCGGTATTCTCGTCGATCGAACGCATCCTGGTCAAGACGGTGCTAGCGAAGACGGACATCGTCGACTTCGGGCCCTTCAACATTCGTCCCAAAGGAAGATACTGTCTCCGTCCCGCCTTGAAGTCAGCGATCTCGGAGATCGTCGACAAACTTCAGGTAGTCGTTCACGACATGGCCATGGAAGTTCCCATTCGCAAGCAGCTCAATCATTATTACCACGTAGACGAGGATCAGGCCCTGACTAGCTCACTTGAAGGGGCCAACACTCTCCTCGAACTGCAAGCGGTGTGGGACCTCCTTCGCGAACGTATACATCGGGGAACTCGCTTTATTGACAAGTACCTCCTAGAGGCGCGAGGCGAAGACACTCCCAGCTCACCGGTATCTACCTCATCGTCACTCACACATCGCCTTCCTCCTCGCACCGCGTCGACGAGAGAGCTTATCCAAGTCTATCGCACTGCGATACCGTCCGCCAAATGGGAAGGGGAAGCCGAATTTGACGACAACGGTCAGTTTCGTCTCGACGCGAAGACGACTCTCGCTGACCACTTGTCGGAGTCTTTCCCTATGATTCCTCCGGATGGCCGTCCCTTACCTTACACGTTTGCGAGTGACGGAAAGGTAGTGGAGGTTACTCATGCGGATCGTTCTAGCCTGGGAGACAGGCAGTTTCAGGTTCCTCCTCCGGGTAACACCCCTCCAGTGACTTGGTATAGGCCCCTTCGTCAGTACGACCAGGGAGGGAACTCCTTCGACGTCGGTCACGGTTCAGAGGAAGAAGTCGCCGAGGCGATCAGGATCAGATCCACCGCTCCTGCTGAAGAATCCGTACCACACCCCTCAGTCTCGAGGCCAGTAGCCGCTACAATCCCTCAGGGTCGCCCCGAGGAACTGTACCGAGCAGCTAAGGGCCAAAGGTCGTCTTGGGGAGCGGGGCCGCTGATTGGCGGGAGAAGCAAAGGGGCCAGCTTTAATCACGCCCCCCCGCTGAATAATTTTAGGCAATACGACGTGCTGACAGGTGCGGCCTCAGCTGTAGTATCGACTATTCGACGCCCCTACACCACGGATCGTGTTCAATATCAGAACCCGACGACTCCGAGCCGACCATTACCTCCTATTCCGGGACAGCCCTACGCTCGTACGCCAAACGTCCCCTCTCGCCCACACTCGAGGAGCTCGACCGGCTCAGATCGACAATCGACTCGACACTCTCGAAATCGTCGACAACAAGGGCCGCCAGGCGGCGGGGGCAGTAGCGACGACAGTAGCCAGGGAGGAGGAAGGGGCGGACCTCCGTACGGACCCCCTCGCCGACCACCTCCAGGTCCTCCGGACGACGACTCAGATGATGGACGAGGCCCAGGCAGGCGCGGACCTCCAGGTCCCCCAGGGCCTCCAGGAGGGCCGCCTTGGGCGATGGGACCACCCGACGAAGACGACAACGGCCCTACTTACGCCAATCCTTACGCACGGGGTTGGGACTACTTCCACGGTAGGCCAACGATAGTCGTCTCCCGCATGGAGAACAAGTTGAAGATCGAAGAAGTTCCTGAATGGGACGGGAACAAGTTCACTGCTATAAAATGGATCGCGGCAGTGCAAGAATTTGCTAGTTACGGCGACTACGTCCCCTGGCAACTAGGACAACACCTGTGGCTAAGGCTGAAGGAAGGCTCGAAGGTAAGGTCGTGGTACCACTCGCTCTCCGTCGACTGGAAGGTCTGGATGCGCGAGCATTACCGAAATTTCTTAACCACGATCATCGACTACTATCTGGGGGACCGATGGCAACAGGAAAGACAGACCGAATATACGATGCAACGCTTCCGCCAGGAAGGCCATACGCACGAGTCCCCCTTGGACTTCATCCAGAGGAGAATTCTCTTCGCGAGAATGCTGCTCAGCGTTCCGCCGGGCTCCGTGGAGGAGGTTCGTGAAGTAATGCAGAGGGCTCCCGTGTCGTGGAAGACGATTCTCGTGCTGGAAAGCATTCCTTCCGTCATCGAGCTCCAGGTCCGGGTAAGTGACATGGAACCGCAACTCGTCGAGGCTGCCAAGAGCGAGGGAGGACATCGCACGAACGTTGATGCCCTGGTTCGCGAGCTTTGGAATGCCGGGTACGACCTGAGACGAAGGGACAACGCTGCAAGGCCGTCCAATTCGATCAGTGGGGCCCGCCGATTCAGACCTCAACGCGCCGCGAACCTAGTCGATTCGACAGCTCAACTCGAAGACGTCGAGGAAGAGCCTGAAGCTATCGAGGACGGTTACGTCGACTCGCCCTACTACGTCGCCTCTCCGAACGACCCCGTCGTGCAGGAAGCCTATGCAACCGTGACCAAGAGGCAGCGTCCCCCTCCGAAAGGGGGTTACCCGTTCCCGAGGCGCGATGACACCGTCAGCCCGCTTCGTCTCCCTCCGTCGCCTTGCAAGTGCTGTGGCAGTCCCAAGCACTGGGATCGAGAATGCCCCTTCTACAGCCTGTGGGAAGCGAAGTACAAGAAGTCCGCGAATCTGAACGAGTCTCAGGATGATATAGAGTTCGAGAATGTATATACAAAATCTTTCGAAGCCTTAGTTATACAAGCTGCGTTTTCTGCTTACTCCGCCACGAGTGTGAATCCGCCAGACGACTCGAACACAACGACCTATAAGACTGCAAACCATACCACGCGCAAGACTTCGGTGGAGGAAGTCGAGGACGACGACTCGTGGGCCGACAACGCTCGACTCCACGCGACTACGTATCTGATCGAGCCTCGTAACGACCTCGACTCCACTTCAACGAACCATTTGCGAAGGGACGAGTCGGTCGCGGGAACGGGTCATCCTGGAGAGAACGAAGAGCTGGAGTCTCCGTCCACAGAACCAGGGAGCGGAGCGACGCCAGAGGTTCGATGGGTGTATCCTAGACGCAAGTATAGGAGCGGTGAATCCGCCTTGGGAGTGTCAGTCCTGGCCGTTCAAGGGACGGTAGGTAACCCGAAAGGACCTACCGTCGACCTTCGGCTGGACTCCTGCGCCGACATATCCTTGATCTCCTCCGAACTCTACCACAGCTTGAATCCTAAGCCGAAGCTGAAGAAAGGTAAACGCATGACTCTCTGGCAACTCACCGACAAGGATAAGGAAATCGAAGGCTATATAGAGGTTCCGGTGTTCGTCCAGACGGACCAAGGTGCGATATTAGGCTTGAAAGCGGAGGCGTTCGTCGTACCGGGTATGACTGTACCACTACTCCTCGGAGAGGATTTCCAAATCAACTACGAGCTGGAGGTCAGTCGCAATATCGAGTTTGGAACATCGGTCCGACTACCTCAAGGAGGCTGGACGATCCCCGCGAGAGGAGTCAGGAAAACGGGTGACTTCGACCACATGCGACGTAGCGGCGCAGAAGTAGCTTCTTTCGTGCGGTCCAAGATTCATCGTCGTAACAAGGCTAAACGTCGACGGCAGAGGATCCAGCACGAACAACGCTTTAGAGAGCTGCGTGTCAAGGAAGACGTCAGGATACCTGCCTACTCGTGCAAAAGGGTACCCGTAGATGGACAATTCGAGGCAGAGGTCGATTACACGGTGGAACGGACGGTAATCGGGAGTGATATCGAGGTTCAGCTTGTAATTCCCAACACTCTAATCAGCGCCGTCGACCCCTATTTACCGGTTAGCAACCCTACGGGTAGAGCTCGAGTTGTACGCAGGGGCGAAGTGCTCGCGGAACTTAGACGTTCCAAGGAGCTGTACGACGCGCCCAAAAGCGAGGAAGAGGTGCTGAAGATGGTCGAGGGAGCCAGGAAGGCCACGTTCCTCATCGCGGCACAGAAGGAACTGGAGAAGGACGGCTCACGCAATGAGGAGACGGCCCGAGAATCTGAAAGGACTCGGGAGGACGTACCTGCAGAGGACGAAGGGGGGCCTAAGACGGCCGCGGTGCCCGAAATCGTAGAGTATTCCTCGGAAGACCTGGAGAAGACGCTTGATGTGGGAGAGGTACCAGAGAACTTGCGACCAAGGGTCTGGGAGATGTTGCGCAAACGTCAGGGTGCCTTTGCTTTCGACGGGAGATTGGGACATCTTGACGCTAAGGTGAAAATACGTACCCAGGAAGGCGTCGAGCCTATATCTGTCCCTATGTACGGGTCATCACCGGCAAAAAGGAAGGTCATCGAGGAACAGCTGGACAAGTGGTTCTCACAAGGAGTGATTGAGCCATCCGAGAGTCCCTGGGGGGCGCCAGTAGTGATAGTCTACCGGAACGGAAAAGCTCGTTTCTGCGTGGATTATCGTAAGCTCAACGCGGTTACCATACCAGACGAGTTCCCTCTGCCGAGGCAGAGTGAGATCTTGGCAGCGCTCTCGGGGGCTCAGGTGCTATCCTCGTTGGACGCCCTATCAGGTTTCACTCAGTTGGAGTTAGACGAGAAGGATGTAGAGAAGACGGCGTTCCGGACTCACCGAGGGCTGTTCCAATTCAGGCGTATGCCGTTTGGCCTCCGAAATGGTCCTTCGATTTTCCAAAGAGTAATGCAGTCCGTATTGGCCCCATACCTGTGGCTATTCACCCTAGTCTATATCGATGACATCGTCGTATATTCTAAAGGGTTCGAGGAGCACATAGAACACCTAGATAAGGTGTTAGAAGCGGTCGAGAAGGCGGGCATAACACTGTCACCAGCGAAATGCCACTTATTCTACTCGTCTATCCTGCTTCTAGGACACAAGGTCTCGAGGCTGGGGCTCTCCACTCACGCCGAGAAAGTCAAGGCCATTACTGAACTAGCGAGGCCAACCAAGGTACAGGAGCTCCAGATGTTCTTGGGGATGTTAGTATACTTCTCCGCCTTCATCCCGTACTACGCCAGCATCGCCAGCCCTTTCTTCCAGTTACTAAGGAAAGGCGCTAAATGGGAGTGGAAGGCGGAACATGAACACGCGTTCGTTGAAGCAAAGAAGGCGTTAGAGAACGCACCGGTGTTAGGGCATCCAATAGAAGGGAAGCCATATCGACTCTACACTGACGCATCAGACGAAGCGTTGGGAGCGTGTCTACAACAAGTGCAGCCCATATTGGTAAAGGACCTGAAGGGCACAAAGACATACGAACGTCTGAAGGCAGCCTTCGACCAGGAACTACCCGTACCGACACTGACCAACAAACTGTCCTCGAAAGTAGATGATCAGGGACCTCAAACGTCTTGGGAAACCACGTTTGAGGAAACGACGGTCTACGTAGAGAGAGTAATTGCTTACTGGTCGCGTACGTTCCGAGACGCGGAGCGCAGGTATTCCGCTACAGAAAGGGAGGCCCTGGCAGCTAAGGAAGCCCTAATCAAGTTCCAACCATTCGTGGAAGGGGAGAGAATAATCCTCGTGACGGACCACGCCGCCCTGCAGTGGGCGAAGACGTATGAGAACGCGAATCGGAGACTCGCCGCATGGGGGGCTGTATACTCAGCCTACGCACCGGGCTTGGAGATCGTACATAGGCCAGGAAGGGTACACTCTAACGTAGACCCGTTGTCCCGTCTACCGAGAGCACCCCCAGAACACATCTCGCCGCTGGAGGACGAGAGCGTTCCTCTGCTACTAGACGAGGAAGTAGCAAAGGAGGAGGAGGCAAGGCAACAAGCCAAGCCGGCAGCTAGAGCAGCGTGGGTCATCACCTCGATGAGCGAGGCAGTGGAGCCTGTAAAGGTCATTCCCGCGCACAAGAGCAACTTCAACGTCGCAGAAGAAAGCGTGGGGGGCAAGGCTGCAGCACGAGGAATCGAGGACGAAGAAGACGAGGACGAAGATTCAGGCCCATACCGGAGCAAGGAGTTGTGGAGAGCCACGCACCGTCCGCCCACCATCTTCGTCAAACTAGAAGACGAGACAATCGATCGATTCCGTCAAGGCTACGAGTCGGACCCTTCCTTCAGCGATCGTTGGAAGAACGCGAATCCAGAAGAATCCGAACCTTGGAATCCGGAGAATAGGTTCTTTAAGGACGACAGAGGCCTCCTGTTCTTCAGAGACGCGGATCGCGTGGGCCGACTCTGCGTACCAAAAGACGAGAGGGCTAAACTCCTGAAGGAAGCACACGAGAGTCCAACGATATCAGCCCATGCGGGACCAGAGAAGCTATGGGAGATTCTGAGCCAAAGGTTCTACTGGCCGCGCATGAAGAAGGACGTCCTAACGTTCTGCAAGACCTGCGACGTATGTCAGAAGACCAAGCCTGTCAACTTCAAACGTTACGGGAAGCTCACCCCACACGATATCCCTCGGAAACCGTACGACTCGGTCTCGATGGACCTAATCGTGGACCTCCCGTGGTCAGAGGACGAGTATAACGCGATTCTGGTGGTAGTGGACCGACTCACCAAACATGCCCAGTTCATCCCGACGACAACGGGTTTGAATGCGCAAGGATTTGCTTCACTCTTCATCAAGAACGTCATATGTCGATTCGGTCTACCTCTCAACATCGTTAGCGACCGAGACCCTCGTTGGACGTCACACTTTTGGACGGAAATAGCGTCGGCGTTGAAGATGTCTTCACTAATATCCTCCTCGCACCACCCGCAGCATGACGGCCAAACTGAAGTAGTGAACCGTCAGCTGGAGATCATGCTGAGGGCGTACGTAGCTGACGATCGAACCTCCTGGTCTAAGTGGCTGCCCATGATGGAGCAAGCCTACAATTCGAAGCCTCACGCGTCGACGGGGTCTACTCCTTACCTGTTGCTGTACGGGTTCCACCCCAGATCGGCCATAGACTTTTTGATGGAACCAGAAGGCCAAGTCACGATGAGAGGGCAAGACTCCGAAGCCTTCTTGAAGGTCATGGCCATGCATAGGGAAAGTGCGAGAAGAGCCATCGCCCGGGCCCAACTTCACCAAGTAGAGTCGTACAACAAGGGCCGCCGAGAGGAAGAGTTTAAGGAAGGCGATTTAGTTCTGGTTAACCCGCACGGTCTGGAATGGGTGGAAAGCCAAGGCAAAGGCGCGAAGCTGGTGCAGAGGTGGATCGGCCCGTTCGAAGTACAACAGCGTATAGCGGAGAACACGTACCGCCTCAAGCTGGACAGGGAATACCCCGGGAACCCTGTCTTCAATATCGATCATCTAAGACGTTATCACTCCTCGCCCGAGGAATTCGGACCTAGAGAGCAGATGAGCGACACTCGCATAGTGAAGCCTGCCGAAGAGGAGTATGTGGTAGAAGCTATCGTCGGCCACAAGTACGACAAGAGAAGACGTTGCATGACTTACCTCGTGAGGTGGGAAGGCTACTCGCCTCTGTTCGACCAGTGGATGTCTGCCTCCGAGCTGAGGAAAGCGCCGAAGATCCTGTACGCGTACCGCAAAGCGCACAATCTCTAGGCGCTGAATCAACTAACCCACCTTGAACCAAACCCGAGTACAACACCTGTTATACTCAGCAGTTATCGTCGTTCGCATCTTCCGCTCCTTAGTTCCATCCTTCCGATGTCACGATGCCTAGAGGTCCCGGGGGGACTCACTCGTTACTTTGCTTATAAAGGGCTGCGCCCTAGTTATCTCTTTTGATCTCCTTTTCCTCGACTTCACCCCGCTGCAACACAACATGGATTCTCCTCGAGACACCTCCGTAGAACTCGACGACTCCGATAGCCCGATTCGCTTCAGCCCTGTCGACGTAGAACCGGGCGATCTCCCCATCGATACGCCCCTCTACTCTGCGAGAGACCTCATCTACGAAGTGTCCCTCTTCGCGGAACACCCTCTCCTTCGCGACTGCCAGCACTTCGTCAAGCGAGGAGAGGCTTGGCTGAGCATCGGTGGGAACGCTGAAAGGCTCCCACCGGGCGCTGCCGCCGCTCATTTCGGAGGTAAGGCCAAGGAGTCCCCAGAGATCGAGAACACTCAATATCGCTTCGCGACCTGGTACGATCTCCTGCTGCCTCACCAACCGTATCTCCCGGACGCAGCCAGGTACCTTCAAGCTCACGAAGGTGAAGTCACTAAAATCGCTTGGGTCTACGCGCACTACGATGCTACGGAAGCGGACGACTTCATGGATCCTCAAGATCGATCCCGGGTCGACCCCGAACTCATCAGTATCATCAGTCTGGAGATGCGAGTACTGAGGTCTATCTTGGATTGGCTGGGGGACAAAGCTAAGTTGTCCCGATTCGCCGTCGACCTTAACTATCCTATCCAGTCGCTAACCAACGCTCGTGGTGTGTCCGAAGCCGTCATCGAGTTGAAAGCCGCGCGGGACCAGGCACTCGAGTTCATCGCCGCCGTCAATTACAACCTGCACCACGTAGGGGCTCAAACCGCTCGACGACTGGAGAGTCTTTACCATCCTTTCCTGCGCTACTGGCTTCTCTACGAGCCCAACGTGGGCGCGTTGATCGACCCGAACGACCGTCTTCTCCACACCTACCCCCTTCTGAAACTACTCAAGGACGGCTGTCCCATCTACCTGCCCTGGGACTTCAAATATCGACCCACCGTGGGAGTAGCTGAAGTCAAAGGCTTGAGGGCGATGTCGGGATCTGAGTACGTATCGCGCATGGATCGCACCTTTCCCATGCCGGACGAAGAGAAAGGGGGGCTGCCGAAGGGTAGCCTGTTGTCCCGACTTACTCCAGCAGAGAGCACGATCCCGATCCCGAAGATCCAGAGGCTGCTAGACTTGGTTTGTATATCTGACTGCCTCTTCGGACCTACGGACGGGAAACCCGCCATCAAAGCGTACGCAAATCCTCTTCAGTGGAACTCCAAGATCGCGGTTTATGGCTACCTGATCGTTTCTTACGCGGTAGAAGCTCGACTACGTCACTTCTCTCTCACGCAAGGCCTCAACGTCGACACTCTTGTCTACGACCTTCTGACTCAGGCGATTCGGTGGGGATTGCCGTTCCAGCTAGCCTACACCCTCAACGACGCAAAGGAATTTCACCCCGAAGGGAATCGCTGGGACGTTACCGAGCCCAACGCCTTCGACGCAGTCGTACCTGGACCCTACATTCCTAGGACGTTGAGCAACCGTGATTCGTGGGACGCGGTCGTGGCCCGTATCGCTCAAGTAGCTGCTCGACCGGAAGCTGTCGGTATCGTACAGAGGGGCAGTCTCTTAGGTAGGATCGTCACTCACTTCGGGCCCGCTAACCTCCTATCTAAGGTGCTGGAGGGCCCATCGGTCAGGGCCCATCAGACGCAATACGGAAACGCGTGGGGACGAACGTTGTACTCGGACGCTCCTAGCCCCTCCGTGATCGCTATCTTACTAGGCACCGTCGAAGGAGACTCCACTAACGGGCACAAGACTTGGTTCCCTCCCTTGGACCTCGTCGACAAGTACCTCACGGGAGGCTTGGACTGGACCACCCTGTGCGAGAAGTGGTTCCAGGAACGACTCGAGATCTGCGCGACCCAGTCGTCGCCGAACGCCAGGCCTCTCACGCGAGCCAGGTGGGCGTGGCTGCTCAAGAAACGAGTTCGCCAACGCGCGGCCATGCGAGCCAAGATCCTCCCTACCGAGGGCGACGTCCATAGCTTGCTGTCGCGGTACGGCGAGGAATGCGGCCAGTCTTGGGAAGGGTTCGTTCAGTTGGAGAGGTTGAAGGTCATCATCGTTCGGGGCCGTGGCATTAGTCTGAATTCGGCCGCCTGAAGTGGGGGGCTCTGTGACGGGGTCTCTGAGACTTCAAGCGGGACGAATGTCCTAGGTATAAATTTTTTCGTTCTTCTTTCTATTTCTACGACGTGACGGGGTCGAACCCCCGACCTCAGTCTCTCGAAGCTGCAAGGCCGAGCGCTGCGGTCGGCGTCTGACCCAATAGTTGTTGTTATCGTTTGTTTACATGTACATGTGTATACGGCGTGTCGTCTCGTTCTTTATACTCGACGACGGCACTATCGAATGTATCTTCTTCTTTTCCCCCAAACCGCCTTGTCTGCTTGAGAAGCCGACTGAGGCACCGGGAGATTCTAGTAAGAAGCCTAGCGAGTCGACATCGAACTCGCCGAACGTGCGATCAGGCGCGCGTTCATCTTTCGCTGCGAGCGAAAGGACACACCATTGCTCCTCCTGGCCGCCGGACTTATCTCGTGCGATCCCTCCAGCGTGACGGTCGAGTCGTCACAGGCTGAACTGTTGGCAACGTTGGTTTATTATCCTACGTTGTTGTACAACTGTTCGAACACTCATTCGGCGACCGATTCCGCGGCTCCATCGATAAACACTCCCACATTCGCACTCTTGCGTTCGCACACTTGCCCGCAGATTGCATCCTTCGTCAACTCCCTGGGTCCAGCAAACTTGACAGCAATAAACAGACACTTACTGTGAGTCCAGCAATTACAAGGACATACCTCGAGTATACAAATCGCTTTGAGGTCCGATCTCAGCTGCTCGGCGCCGTCAAGGAGCTGGTAAAAGGGAGGCGACAAGCTGCGCGGCGAGCTGGAAACGAGGATGCTACTGGAGAGGATTGAGGATGACAGTGCTGCTACTTGTACGGTAGTGGTCACAAGCTGGTATAAAATGCTTTGATTGAATCTTCGTGCGTGTTATTCACCAGTAGGGACTCTTTCGAGCCTTGTGTCAGTTGCGGATGGGAGCGTCAGCAGTATTGCCCGTTTAGGCAGTTGACATCTCTGTACGCCGTCGAATACTTTTGGGTTATATTTATGTACTTCTCAGTCTCGTAAGGCGCGAAATCCATGTTTCTACTACAATACATGCAAAATTGAGGCCTCATGCGTCAGTACGGACAAAATTTTGGAGGCCTCTCGCAGAGTCCGGACAAAATGGCCGCGAAGCGGCCGAACCCTGATGGAGTCCGGACAAATTTGACCCAAAATCGGAAATATGTCCGGACAAAATTGGCTGATTTTCGGCCAGCCAAAAGAGGCCTCTGAGGGAATTGTCAGGGGTCCTCGCGTAACGCAGGGGGTCTCCGGTTTGCTATTTCGCTGGCGGGTAACGCGTAACGCGGCCAGCGAGAGCTAAGCGCCTCAGCTAGCCACAGTCGGGACAACCATTGTGAGTCCAAAACCTGCTTGTTTACCTTATTTTTGCGTTACGCCTTCGGTGCAGTCGTGTGTGAGTGGTTTATAACTCAAATCTTTAACTTTTCGTCTCGATTGTGTGGTTTGTAACGCGTAACGGGCGATCGGTTCGTTAGTTCCGGGGCAGCTCAGAGTGTAACGCGACCCCGGCCGGTTTGTACCTCACGCCCCACTACAGTACAGTGCCCTGCACCAAGGACCGACCTCCCTCGGGAAGCTTGAAATTACGAGTTTCGGCCTGATCCTATGCGATTTGGAAGGAAAGTGGGCAAGCTGAGCGTAAATCTGCATTTTTCGTTTTTTTGGGCGCTTAGTCCCACTTTCAGGATTCGCTTTTCCCTCAAGCGCCGGCTATTTATGGGCTAAACACGCAGAAAAACTTCACAAATGCCTTTCTGTACGATGCTCAAGCCTAGCAATTATGTCTGTCAGCGTTACAAAATGATTGTCGTTGCATTCTGCGTAGGGAAGTTGTACTGACACCCGATAGACGCCCTAAATAAATCGTGGGAAATACCAGATATACTCGAAAGTCCAAATTTTGGCCTCGTCAAAATTTCAAACGTGAGTTGGGGGAAAATAATGAGATAGCTATACACTACTATGTGTTTTCTGTACGTTTTACATGTTCTCCAGATAATCCCTGGCATTGTGGAGTGTGAGATACGAAAGTGAGAAACGGGGCGCCGAGAGGTCGGTTTTGAGCGCGGGGCACTGTAGCCAGCATTATGTGAACATGTGAGTAACTTCACTTCACATGTGTTCTCCTTCTCAGATCAAAGACTAGATTTGTTGATCGGGATATCCTCATGCGTTACCTTGTCATGGGTGTGAGCCATAAATATTCTGCGTCCTTACCCGAGAACAAATCAGCGCCACCTGCAGACAGTACGGCAGACGACGATTTGGAAGATCCTGACAACAATAACCCGGCTTCCATGGTTGAGACCTCCGTCTCTGTCGCTGACCACGCCAATAATCCTGATATGGCAGAGAAAGAAGATACTCACGATAGCAAAGATGGGGATGAGGACGGAGACGAGGACTTGGATAACATGGACGACGATGACCTCGACTTGGGGCCTGAGGATGGTGAAGATAAGCACGCCGATGAATTTAACGTTAATTGGAAACCCGCTGTTCCGAGACAGTATGTCCTACGCACCTGAGCAGCTATTTGAGGATCCGGGAGGGAGACGCAGGGTATGAAATCAGATGAGTTCCGGCGACTGGTGGTGGAAAGTACAGGTGCGTACCGGCAGTTCTCTTACAGAGAGTTTGGTGGCCTCATTGTCTGCATATTCAATCTCTGCACAGCTCCAGCTCCCCAATAGTGCAACTTGTGCGCCCATCATTATCTCGACCTACAAGACGAAGCTCTCTCAGTTCCGAGGAGACAAGAGCGCTTGGCCGATCTACCTCCAGTGGTCCTCCACCATTGAAAACATCGACCAAGAAGTCCGACGTCAGTCCAGTTCACATGCAACGATTCTGCTGGGCTACATACCAGTACCAAAGCTCGACTGCTGTCCCGAAAAGACCAAGAAAGTCACACGCTACAACTCATTTCACCAATCCATGCATCTGGTCTTGAGCTCATTGGTTGATGCTGGTCGGAGTGGTGTGATGATGACCTGCGCAGACGCAAAGGTTCGCAACATCTTCCCCATTCTTGCTGCTTATGTTGCCGATTACCCAGAGCAGTGTCTTGTGGCTTGTTGCACGGAGACCCGTTGTCCCATGTGCACAGTGGCACCAGACAAGCGAGGGGGAGCACCAGGATGGTAGGGCGTACATCACTCGTAGTCCCGAAGATGTCCTTGAACTACTTCGACAAGCATCAGTCGGGACCGTGAACTTAAAGGCGCATGGACTCTGCCCCACGTATCCCCCGTCCTGGAAGGACTTACCTCACTTAAATATCTTCACCTGCTTCACCCCCGATCTCCTTCACTAGTTACACAAAGGCGCCTTCAAGGATCACCTGGTGGAATGGTGTAGTGCACTGATTAGTGAGGAAGAGCTCGACGACCGCTTTCGCGCAATACCCTCTCACCGGAATGTACGTTATTTCAAGAACGGTACTTCCTCTGTATCACAATGGACTGGTCGCAAATAAAGGAGATGCAAAAGGTGTTTGCAGGCATCTTGGCGGGAGCGGCGGACTCTGAGGTGATGCGGGCAGTATCAGCTTTGTTGGACTTCATATACTTCGCGTCTTTCCATTCACATTCTTCCCACTCTCGACTCCATGCGGAAGGCGTTTTTTCTTTTTTTTCTAGAGATTTATAGTGCGTACGACTGAGGTACATGTACACCTAATAGATACCACGACTACTGAAAGAAAGGGAGAAGAGAGTGAGTGAGAGGAGGAAAACCAGGCCGTACTTTCTGCCTATGACGTCATTTTTGTAGGGATTCCTGCGCATGAGGTGAACCCGACTTGAATGGCCTCATCTCTCATTTTGCCTGGCGCGCCGTTGGTTGTGCGCTTCGCCCTGTAGCTGTTCCTTGGAATTAAGTAATACAAATTGTGACACTGTGACCCCGTGACGGTGGCTTCATGGCGAGTTGTGTCTAGCAAGACTCCGTGCGTTCCGTCAGGTTCACTCTAGCTGAAAGCCCGGCTCGTCGCATCCATGTTTCCTGGCTAATTAGAGCAACTCCTCATATTTATGAGCGCGTTCAAACTCCTAGACATTTGCTCGTCGTATCGGAGACCCCCTCCAGTCCGGAAACACATGTATATCTGTAGCTTAAGGAAGGTCAGTGACGTCAATCAGACCACCTCAAGATGACAACGAGCCGGCAACTACGGTTACACCT
>JAXQKB010000271.1:0-20935 GCA_037042295.1 Irpex sp. Y119-03 | reverse complement strand
CACTGGCACAGCGCTTTCAGCAACCCGCATCTGCTCACCCGAGGCGCAGAGCCTGCTTGCGCGCCTAGCCCAGGCTCAGCGGCTTTCTAGGGCCTGGCAAGGCCTAGCGTACCTCATAGCATTCTGAACACTGAATACTATGTACTTTTTTCTATAGCACACAATCTTATCAACATTGCTTATCTTATCTGTTTTACAGTTCAGATAAAAAATGTGATTAGATGACATGTTGGCATTTAGAATATTACATAATCATTCTGTTGGAAATAGTGCCAGCTCACTAATAACAAGCAGAATGTGGCACCATTATTTTGTGGCACCACTATTTAAATTTATTTTGACTGACCTGCCCTAAATCAAGTGGTCTGTGCACAATTCCTGAAATCTATATAAACTCTCACTGAGCATGCTCTCATCTCTCATCCCTAAGTTGTGATTGAGCTAGTACACCACATAAGTCTTCTTAGTCATCTTGCACTATCCTTCACCTATCATTTACTCTGAAGTTCTTATTTTCACATTACTCACCAACAAGGTTAGTTGCTATATGTTTTGAAGTCTCTCTGCTCACATTTCTATCTCTATGTAAAGCTCCCATCTCTGTGACTATTTTCAAGCAAGCAAATATGACAGAAGTCAATGTCAATGTACCAGTGAGTTTTTAATAGAACAACAAAGCACACCACTGACATCATTTCATCTGAAGCTGGACAAACCTGCTCCAGTTTGTCTTCATGTCACACATGGCAACATCAATGTTGCAGTGAACGTAAAGATCACAGGCAGCCAGACTGAGTTGCAATTTCATGTGAACAAATCAGTTGAGGATATCATCATGGCTGAACCAGAGCCTGAAGATGTAGAGATGACAGACAGCACTACTAATAATTAGAATAAGGTAAATGCTTCAGCTATTACCCTACACAATGTTCCGTGACTGAGACATATAGTAGATCTAGGTTCATGCACTAGCTAGAACGATTTTGGTCAACAACAGTAGAGATAGTGACCTTGGCTTACAATAACTTGCGTTTTTGTCAATACAACTTAATATCTTTCATTGCGAACTGTCAGAGTTTCCTTCCCCTTACTGCCATGCACCAGAGTCCTGAGACTAGAGAAATCACCACACAAGTACACCACAGCTGGCTGAGCCGACCATCCTGAGCTGCTGCACTTGAGCAGACAGGAATTCCGACTTAGCCCTGCTCGAGACCTCTGAAGAAAGCTGAGCGCCCGGCGTACTCGAGAGATAGACACCCAGGTACATTATAGCCGGCTAAGCCGGCCATCTTGCAACTCGAGCAGTTGCGCACAAGATTGATGATACTTCCAGCAGTGCGGCCACTAAGCAAGCGAGCGAGCCTGGATGTTCGCGCCTACTCGAGAGTTGCTCATTGCCGGCTAAGCTGGCCACCTCCACCTCTTGTATTGTCCAGCGCCGAGAGAGCTATGTGGGATGCGCGAGCTAGTAGTGTTGTTTCAGATATAGCGAGTTTATACAACATTATTGATGCAGCGACGTACCGTTACGAATGCACCGTACAAACCGAGCGTGTGCCTCGTCAGACGGCTTCGCTCCCATATCTCATCGGGTGTCACGCCTCCAACATAGATGGTACGCGTTCGTCGTATTTGCGTGTGCTCAGACTCACCCACAATCGGGCGACGACGCACGGAAGCCCGCGTACTGGGCTTTGGATGGATCATGCGCCAGCGTGTCCGCTCACGCAATGACTCGCCACGCTTTCAGTGAAGTGCGCCAGTGCTCTTTACATATGCGCTGTGCACTGGTTTGCCGAGCGTGAGCGTACGAACCCATCGACGCCCCATTGTCGCAGTCACCGTATACCCTCGCTAGTACTTGTCCGGTTGCCTACTCGACCTTAGGCGGAGCAGGTGCGAGCGCAGGCGACGGTGCCAGCGATTCTTCGACGGCAGGCTCGCTAGGGTCAGGGAGGGATCGTCCGAGATGGCGATGGAGCCGTTGCGAGCTGAGCTTCGTGGCGTAGCGGGGCCGGACCAAGAGAGCTCTGTTAAATGGGGAGACGGAGTGTTAGTTCAATCGTTGTTTCGTCAGAGGAACGGGTAAAAAAGGAAGTAGAAGGGAGAAGTTGCGAGAGAAAGAAAGAACGCGAAAGAGGATGTTTGAAAGGACGTCCGAGACTGAAGGCGAGTGAGACGATGAGTGTGCAAGTGGACGAGAGGATGGAATGGAAGTAGGCGCAGCGCGAGAGGATGAAAAGTGAGATGGGACGGTGCCCAGTCAGCGGATGCGAGGGTGTCGTGATGGGACGATGAGTGAGCGAAAGGAATGAGAGGATGAGAAGGGGAGAGGGCGGGTGAAAGTGGGTACGAGGGCTTTATGGCAGGAGTGCGCTAGTGTGATAGTGGACGACACACGGGACAGGGATAGGCAGACAGCGGAAGTATGAGATGATAGGATGGGACGGTGATAGCCAGCGAATGCGAGGGTATGTTAATGGGAGAGTGGGAAGGAGACAGGACAAGTGAGGGTGGGCTGCGAGGGGATTATTCCAGGTGGACGAAAGAATGGACAATGAATAATATGGAGTGAAAACTGCGACGAGCAACAGACACGACGAGCAGGGTGTAAACGGAGGAGAACAGCGGTGTGAAGAGGGGAGGAGAGAGCAGGAGAGTAAACAGGGATAGTATGATGGCGTGACATAGTGGCAGTATACCAACGGGCGAGGGTGTCCGGTACGATAATGCGAGGGTGACGGAAGAATAGGTTTCGATCATGGAATACGACCAGAAGGGGAGCGAAGGGAAGCGATGACGATGAACGGGTTGGATGGAGCATGAGGGCAAACGGGGATAGAATAGGATGGCGTGGTATGTCATGGCGGCGGTGTACGAGCGTATGCGAGAATGTCAGGGTACGCCAACGCAAAGGTCGACGAGAGAATGGGGCGATGCAAGGGACAGGATGGCAGAATAAAAGAGTGACAGGAGAGCGGATTCGATGGATAGCGTAAAGACCGGAGAGAATAGCAAGCGAGACGAATGGAGAAGAGAACGCGGAAGTGTGCGGAAGTGGGAAGAAGGGGAAGCGAAAGTGCAAAGAAACAAAGAAGACTCACTGCGCTTTGACAAGGACCGTTCCTTCAACGTCCTCTATACGACCCGATACCCGTACCTTCCTACCCGCTTGCTCGTCGACGAAGGTCTTAATGACTAGGAACTAAAGGAGTCGATGTGAGTAAGTGAACCGCACGAGCGGATGAATGAGAGCGTACTTGGTTCGCACGAGCTGGAGCACGATAGCCCAAGTTGAGCGTAGCGGTCACGCCGACCTTCTCAGGAAGATTGAGCAAGGCCTACATACACACCGTCAGTGCACTGTAGCACACAGCAATCAAACACGTACCGTCCAACGTCGCCAACATCCCCCCATGCACGACCCCCTCATTCCCACACAACGTCCTCCAAACCCAGCACCACTACACTCGCCTTCGCGTCCTTCTCCCCTAACAAGCGGGGGCAACGCCAGCTTCCCGGGACCTCTCAACGTCCCGGCCGTCAGACTATTCACAAGTTCCTCTTTCGGCACGTCAACATACGGCCTCGTCTCGTACCACTCGAACGCGTCGTCGCTTGTGCGTAATTCATGCAATACGGGAAGTTGCTGGAGTTCGGATTACAGCTCTTCGATGTAGGCGAGGGCGTGTGGGTGGAAGGGGTCTGGTGGGGAAGGTACGATACGTGGTGGCGAGGGTGGGAAGGAAGAAGGAACCGAGGGCGTATGATATAAGGCCGATGGAGCACACGAGGGTGAGTTGGCGGACGATTTTGAGCGGGGAGAACGGTTGAGTGGGTGTGCTGAGTGATTCTCGAAATGACGTCGGGGGAGAGTGTGTGGGTGGACATCGATATGGATGCAGTGCTGCGAGTGCTTGCGACGGCGCGTCGTATTTGCGTCCGGGGGGAAGATGAGAGCATGGTATGGAGGGGAAAGGGCATCGAGTGTCGAGGTGGAAGTGGAGGTGGAAGTGGCTAGAAGACTACTCCTGCGCCGATATAGACGTGTATGTTGAACCAAATGGGCAACGCGAACTTTGTGGCGCATTCACAAGGATGGGGTTAGGTTGACAATGCACGAGGTCAATGAACGAGATGAGGTATCCATCGATGAGAGGTCCAGGTCATTCATACTAAAGAGCGGGAGTGGGAGTATCAGTAAACCGACCTACGGCATGTGGAAGAGCCACCACTGAATGAATGTTGATGAATACGTACCTGCTTTGACCCCAAGAGTCCCGATATCGTCGACGGCTCGCCATCTCCATTGCATCTCATTCCCGATGCTCGAGTTCTGCTAGAAGTTGTATCAAGCCACCCCAGACTTAGTTATCGGACATTGAAGCATTGAGCGAGAAAACAAGCAGCGGTCGTGCAAGTGAAATGAGCTGAGGTGAACAGAGAGTAGTTTGTTGTCGGGATCGTAGTTGTAGTTTTGACATGATGGCCTCAGACTATGGCTAATTCATCTTGTTGGCAGTAGTAGGCAACACGTGTTGTAGTGGACGAAAAAAGACACACGATGTGGTAGTGTCTGGTGGTCGTAGGAGGATGAGTTGCGAAACGCCGGTAGGTGCGACGCCTACGTCTGCAGGTTCAAAGCGTGGTTGCGAACTTTCTTGCATTTCATGCACCACACCCACCTGCTCATCGTTAGGAGAATGATGCTCGATACTCAAACCAACGGCCTGAGCCAAATCCAAAATGAGAATGACGCACGCGTACGTACGTACTAATAAGTAAGTACTCGCATCGAGACGAAAGTGAGTACTTAAATCGAAACAGACATGCGCGATGAAAGGCAGTCCAGAAATTGCTCGACGCGTTTAATGTTAGTGCAACCTCGAAGGCAGCGTTCACTTGTATATTGCTAAGCAAATGACTCCGTAACGAGCCTAACGAGACCACCGCAAGTCTCCAAAGTATAAGTTCATCAAGTTTCTTGAATCTTTTGAGAGACGATCGCGGAAGACGCGTCAGAGTGAACGATTTCTGGCATGAAACGCCCTACTTACCGGTGCGCGATCCGACCAAAGGTTTGGATCTCCTACGGTGGGATACGCCACGCACTGCCTACGGCACTTAACCATAGGCATCTACACCTTGACAAGATAGATTAAGGGGCCGAAACGAGGTCAGGCACGCATGAACTCTACAGCACTCTAATGTCCTTTGGTCCGCGAGGCGATGTTGATGTGCACGCAATCTAGTTTGCGAGCGTTGAGTGCTCAGCGTTTATTGCCCGAAACGGCAATATGCTGATCCTCAGGCGAGGTACGATCGCTCTAGGGGACGCGCGAAGGCCATTTCGCACGTCACCCTACATTCGCACATCTGTCTGGAGTCTGTATCATCAGCTCATTGGGAACAACGTCAAGGGTGCTGAAGTTCGGAAAGAATGTCAACGCACTCAAGGTTTAGGCTTAGAGAAGATGCGGCGGACGTGGTCCGCGATGTAGGATCTGTCAAAAGTTGTTGTGAGTATTGTACCCGATTTGTAACTGCTCTTGTCAAGCCGTCAGTCGACGTGTACGATAGAGTTTCATATGCACGCACGGACAGGTAACGCCGTAAGGTGAGCTGGCAGGTGATTCTTGTATATCGTGGTTTCAAGTTAGAGAGTAGCTCAGCTCACTCGCCCTTGAATGACTTCGCAGGTAGACGATCGAGCCAATTAACCACTGGCATCGACGAGCACACCGATGTGTTGTACTATTGGACGAGTTATGGGCGCGTTCGGAGTCTGCAGATTTATAACGAACAAGAATTGAGATCGAAAGCGATATGCAGCTCATATCATTCGCCGACCGAGTGATTATCTGCAATCGAGACAGCAACTTCATCAGTATCACCACGAGAGCGTAGCGCATCATACAAATGCGTAGTACACACCATGACCAGAGTAGTAAGGTACCATTTTACGGCGATACCGTACTACAAATCGACCTAAGGCATCAGACAGCGGTGTCCCGTTACAGAGTCAATCAACTTTACTATCTCTCTGACGATCTCCGCTGATAGTCGAGCAAGTGGCCTGGGCTCTTACACTCTAGGAGATAGTCAGTCTGAGTATCGAACGGTTAGGGTAGGACTGACCGTGACTGATCCATGCTGAACGATCAAAGTATCGTCCATCGACAGCTACACAGATGTAGATTGTGAGACTGCTCGTTACTTATTTAGGACCTGAAAATCGATAACTTGTGCCACTGATCCTGACCCGAACGAGTCATGCGACTGAACTATGATCAAATCATCACTGCAAGCTCAACAATTTGAAGAACTGGACGACATACGAACTATATGAAATACTCGACAGGGCAATCGGCTAACCACTGTTCTATGGCCATCTTAGCGTCAACTACCGAGGAGCATCGCATACTGGGCGACTCACCGCGCCATTACTCGCACGCGTTATCCACGCTGCGCAGACGTCCGACTATCGTGCGTAGGCCAGGCGTGATTCGTGTCCGGCCACCGGTAGCGAGCAGATTATCGACATGACTTCTGCGGTCGCCCACGTCGCATCTACTCACGTTCACTGAATCGGACCTGCATGAGGCTGTGCCAGTGTTGCGGCCACATCGAACCATGTTTTCTTGCCACTAGGATGCGAAGGTGAATGGCAAATCGATGCTGAGCATTAATCAGAGGCCTGTGCACGTCGGACTGTTCGTTCTTTGAGGTCCCGACGATTGCTGGCGCGATGAGACGACAAGCCAAGCTTCGTACGTTTAACTGAACACCGAAGTGAGTGATACGATGGTACCCTAGACGAATGATAAGAATCGTTACCCTAAGTCTAAAAGTTCCAAAAACTATACGACCTACGTTTCATAGGAAATGCCCCACTGGAAAAAGAAACCGGCTAGCCACTTTCTATGGCAGTATTAGCGTCAATAAACCAGGAGAACCGTAAAGTGAAGAGCTCACAGTGCCACTACTCGCGCACGAGATTTACGCAGACGTCGGACTTGTTCTTGTACACGACCCTTGCCAAGTTCCATGAGCGAGCAGAGTATCGACGCGACTTGTAGGGCTCGCTTCTGTCGTATCTACGCATGTTCACCGGATCGCACTTCCGTGAGGCTATGACAAGAAGTGTCGCGGTCGTACCAAGCCCCCATCGCGTGGTAAGCACGCAAATCTACGGCCAATACATGCTAAGATGCATCAGTACTTAGAGAAGTATGCATGGCGACGCTTTAGCGTACCTGAAGGCAGCACCGTGAGTACTACGAATCTACTGGGACCAATTCATCTCGATAGAACTTGCGTGGCCGTCGATAGCAAATTTAAGGATGAGCGCTGAGGGTGCAATCATTATTCGGAGAACTATGCCAGGCGACGATTTGCGCACCTACAGGCAACTGTAGCGAGCAGCGTCATGGTCGCGCTATCTTTCAGTCCGCCTCAGTAAGACGCGAACGTTGATGTCGTCGGCACATCGGTACTAAGAGCGAGGCAATTAATCAGACAAGACTACACGACGACGCTTTGGCGTACCTGGAGATGGCCACGATGCAGTTCGTACGCGGCTGTAACGCGATGTTGTTTCCGTTGTTCGGTCGAAATTTACCCAAATGACGGACGAGAAGGGTTCGAACATCCGTTGGAAAGGGCGAATTTGGCAGCGATTTGCGTAGCAAAATCAAGGTACTAGTAGACGTATCAGCGATCTTTCCCTCTGCCGCATAGAAGACGAATCCTTACCAGTTGCAAATCAACGACTGTGCGATCCAACCAATTCGGAGCGGCCAAGATTTCGTGACTGCGTGTACCCAGGGTAAGACGCTGAGCACGACGAAAATGACCCCATCGTATGGAACCTCCTTGCCCAACGTCGAACGTCCACGTCAAGTGCGAGGCTGTCCTCCCAACTCCGCCTCCAATAACCAACCTACGAATTCAAAGAATATACTCACCACGGTGCGCTATTCGCATACTTACATCAATCCAACCGGTTGAACTCTCTCGCGGAACAAGAGATTCTTGTTCCGCTTTCGTTGCTTCGTCCCGGATATTTGATGATACGTTGTCGATGCGGTACAGGATGCGGGGAAGCACGGTACGATGTGTGATGTGCGGAAGTAGCGAGTTTGGAAGTTAGGAAGTGCGATGGCCTGGTACCTGAGACGTAGGTCGATAATTTGTAAGGCGAACGACGATGATCGGTTTGGGCACGTACCAGTTTGGAGTGAGTGTACTTCCAGTTCGTGAAGTTTATTTCGATGCGGTAGAGAATAGGTTCCACTGTGGCGGTTGATCATCGTCACATACATTCACATTTGGGTTAGAGGCTTTCGAAACGAAATGATATTTGCGTTCTACCAGTGTACACCGCACCGTATCTCGCCCCCGTATACGCGGTAGCCACGATGTACTACGGACCGCCTAGATATTATCTTCAGGAGGGATGTGAGAGGAATGAATTGGTCAACAGACAAGAACAGCTAATTCGGTGCAGCAAGTACCTTACTCACGCACACGAGCTTCGTTGTTCGATCCTCGCGCAGGTCGGGTGAATTCCCGGGTAGAATTTGTCTACATCGTCGTCCTGATTTTTGGCAAGACGTAGCCATACTCAGCTACGTCTTTGTCGCGATAGATAAATGCTAGGCTCGATTACGTGCGCATACTATACCGCATAGCATACGCTCGATACAGTATACTGTGAGCAAATTCAACAGGGAAAGGGGTGAGAAGGGTGGTCTTCGTTGCAGCGGGAAGCCACTTACGCTTCGTTGGTCGATCCTCGCATTATCGAATTCTCAGTGCGATTGGACCTCATCGAGACGGATGAAAGCTGAGCTCGATTACGTGGGCGTACTGCATGTACAGCATACGCTCGATTGAGTAGCATCCTAGGCACAGTAAGCAAATTCATTCAAACACGTTAGCAGAACGACTACACGCTCAGCTGTTCGATCCTCGTGTACCTCGGGCGCCGTCAAATCCTCAGTGCAATTTGGCCATGTCGAGACGGGTGAAAGCTGAGTTCAATTACGTGCGTACTCTATGTACTGCATACGCTCGATTGAGTAGGTTTTTGAATCTTCACCAGCATCACTAAGCAAATTCGATGATCTATGTCAGCAACAACGACTAGAGTTGTCTTGGAAGCTTACCAGACGTCTCCATCATACACTCAGATTTAATTTCCGGACTAGAGATCACGCAGCGTTCGTGAAAGTGATATCTCATGGAGATAAGTACATACTTACTGCCGTATACGGCATGCGCAAGGGGCAAAGAGAATTTGACGCATGCGTCGGCGCACTGACGCAGTGCGTCACGCACCTTGGGCGCTAGACCTTATTTATTATCGCTCGAAGAAATGCATGCGCACCCAGTACGCGTTGAGATATCAATCAATAGAACATTATTCTAGGACGCGCATACCCTCTATTTTTTTTTACCTGAGTATCCGTGTAAGAGAGAAGAGAGATGTGAATAGAGAATTCAAATAAATACCTTGCAAGCGGTATAATGCCTTGATTGTATGAATGCACATGCATACCGCGTGGCAATACCTCATATTTACTGCCATGAGATGCCAAATAGTCTGTAATGTATCTCAGAGACGTGCACAGTGGAATTGTATGCCATCTACGTCATGGGCTGGCACCGGAGTACGCTGTTCAGCTACGTTAGCGCCAATGCGTCAAGTGGCAGACGCATGCTGCAGCGCGATTGACGCACTGCGTCAATTATGCGTCAAGGTAGAATTGACGCAGTGTTGACGCTCAGCGACGCAGTTGACGCATTGAGCGCTTGCTCCGTTATTATTTCGAACTTATTCCTCTGTTAATTAATAAGTGTATGTCCTGCCCTGGCGATTCTAACACCGTCTTCTGTGATATGCATCGAGCTCAGAACCATAGGTATGTTGTATGGCCATCTTTTGGACATGCATAGCGTATTGGTAATAATATATCAAAGAATTAGATTGGTATGCTAGTTTGTGCTCGCCGTTGCTTGTACATATAGTCTTCTATTTATGAGATAGGACCCCCTACTTACGAGGAAACTTCTTAGTATATCGAAACTATTACAGAGTGCAAGTCCGTGCAAGTTCATCTCAAAAATTGTGCCCGTCGTACTGAAAATATATGTATGCCACTCTCAGCGACGTTATCCGGGACTTATCCGGGACTTATCAGCTAATTTAACCTTCATTGACGCTCTAATACTGACGCACTGCGTCAGTATGCGTCAGTGCGTCGACGCGTGCGTCGATTCCTCTGTGCCCCATGCGCAAGTGTTCACGTCGCCCAGTCGCACGATTGATCGGGGGCCGTATATCTGCTATCACTGTTTGCAAATACAGACGATCGTACGAAATGGGACGCACACGATAGAGTCTGTAGAGCACAAGGCAAGATTGGGCAATTTCGCGTAAAGGTTGTTCGAAAGACCGACGGCGCCGGGCGAAGTGAACTCGAAGAAGTGGGAAGTGCGATGCGGGCGTGGGGTTGCGCGAGACGTCGATGTACATTGGCATCGGACGCATTCAAGTTAGCGTGGACCTTGTGTCAAGAGTGCGTATTCTTGGCTGGCGATTTGTCAAAGAGTTCAGAGCGATGCGCACGATGGGAGGCGTGGGTGGTGTCACGTGGGACGGGAGAAGCAGTGGTTTGCGGCTGAGGTGAGCGATCGCGAGGCGAGGTTGAAGGTTGTTGTTGAAGGTTTGTGAAGGACTGAATGGACTGGAGATGGGATGTGTGTCAGTGGGTTACGAGAGAATTAAGGTACGAAGAGGTGAATAAGGGGCCGAGGCAGGTCTAGGAACGAGCACCGTTGTGGCGGAGATGGACGTGTGTAGATACAGTGCAGATCCACAGGGCCTCGTTGCAGGAAAGGCTGTGGAAGCAGGCGAGTAGAGGATGAGTACTGATGAGTACTTGCTCGTACTTGGATATGTCGGGATCGGTGTGTCAGGTTTGATGGCCAGCAACTCTCTTTGTCCGAGATCGCCTGGTTGACAGCCGTGTCCAGACCGCGGCCCACTCATCTGGCGCCACGAAGGCGACGGACCCAAACCGAGAGAGCCCAGAATCCAGATCGCTTGCTCGGTGCTGTCCACTGTCCGCGATGGCTGGAACTCATTCGTACTCAGCTGCGAATGAGAAGATCCAAGTTGTGCGCGAGTATGCAGCTCGAGTGACCCACGGAGGAGCGCGGGAATGGTGGTGAGAACGGCACGTATCTTGGTGGATTCGGAATGGAGAGATAAACTATGTGTCTCACGTGGGCGATGGAACATGGAACATCCACATTGCGACGTTGTTGCAGCAACACACGAACATTCATCGGCGTCTCGCGCGATCTCTGCAACCCGTGCGATGGACGGGCTGCCACTGGGCTGCCTCGTACGTATCTGCTTCCGTTCGTCCCTTGTAATCTTGACTTTCCTTATCGGGGTCGAGAGTCTAGACTGCCCATCCTGTCTGTCCATCCAGTGCGTCCCATGATATACGCTAAATACTGCGAACATCACGGCGGCCGTCTCTGATGTGTTCGAGGCTTTCTGTCGTGGACAAGCGGCGCAAGCTCAGCACATTATTACACTGCCAAACGCGAAAGTCGAGTCGTCGAGAAGACGAAGGCGATTCAAACAGGACGTTGTTCAGAGAACTTCAGACGAGACGTCGACCCACCTGTCAGTTCCGTCTGCGCTGTCCGTAGCTTGTTGGACTCCGACATCTGACACAGATTATCCCATCAAACCCGACTCCCATGCCGCGACTCATGTGGTGCGCACGGACGAGTCTCGGAAGACGATTAGCTCGGTCTTCTCGGTGGCGTACGTATGTCTGACTTTTTCGCGGTGTTCTGCACGAAAAACAAGGATTATGTCAAGAAATATGTTTGACGGTTTGTGTCTGTCGCGACCCCGCCTGTCAGGCCGTCGGGGAACCAGCTGTGATTGGCTGGGACGTGTGATAGGTCGGAGCCGGATGTGCCGTGCCTGGCCATGGGCGGAGGAACCGACAAAACGGAACCCATCAGAGAATTGAGACTCCGAAATAAAATTGTACCTGATTTGCCTTAATTGAGAGGGGGAAGCCAGGCACCTTTTAGGTTGAAGCGATTCCCTCCTAGGACGCTTCCCCTGAACCTGAAAAGTGCATGGACGACGACAACATCCTCCACGACGCCAGCAACAGCGACGACTTCCAAAACAACAACGACGAACAGCGCCTGACCGACGAACACGACGCTATGTCCGTCGTCGTCTCTCCTCCCCCTCCTCCTCCGGGCCTCTTTGGAGCGCCCTCCATTTCCAGCTCGGCCACAGGACCTTCCAGCGCAGCGAACACGAAGCGATACCGTCCTGCTCCAGCCAAGACCTTCCAGTGCAGAGGCTATGGCGAATGCAGAATGGTCTTCAGCAGGAGCGAGCATCTTGCCAGGCACATCAGGTACGCCCCTTTTCACTTGACTGTATGCACGATCAGGCCCCGTGGTTATACTATGTATACTCCATAACCACACTTGTGGACACCTGTGGACCACGTCCTTTCCCCACTCTGCTCGTCGTCGACGGCGACGACGCTGCCAGCACATCCATCGTCGGGGCAATATCCGAGGAAAAAGATGGTGGCACCAGTCGGCGCTAGTCGCTCGCCCGGTGTCGTGTTATGTCTTGATTTGGGCCGCTTCATACCGTCGTTATACACGTCTTTGCTGACTATATGCGTTTCTCAGGAAACATACTGGCGAGCGACCGTTCACCTGTCACTGCGGCAAGCAGTTTTCGCGTCTCGACAACCTCCGTCAGCATGCGCAGACTGTCCACGCCGATAAGCAGGACCAGAACGACCGCATGATGCAGGAGCTCACGTCGTTGCACGCCAGTATGACAGCAGCCAGCAAAGGCAGCGCTCCCCGCGGAAAGCGCGCACAACAAGCCGCAGCCGCTGCTGCCGCCGCTGCGCAAGCTGCAGCGGTCTCAAACACACTCGACGGCACTCACCCCGCACTGGTGATCAAGCAAGAAGCGATGTCTATGCGCCCTGGTACCAGCACCGGCTACGAGGGCGGAAACGGTGTGTTTCATCATCCCAGCACCAGCCATTGGGCAGCATCCTCAAGCGTCGACCGCACGAACAGCACCAGCAGCACCCATTCCTTTCGTGACCAACCATCTGCAACAACCAACGCAAGCTCATCGGCCGGCCAGTCCTTTCGTGTCCCCCCACGCGACAACACCCAATATCCCGGCCAGTCCTTTCTCGCCCCCTCCTCCACCCCATTCAGCTTCAGTCTCCCCGATATCGCAGACCACACTCCAACCTCACGAAGTCGGCCAGGAACTGGATCTGGCAGCCGTCCTGCTACGGGAACCACACTCCCACCCATCTCTACCGTCGTCGCCTCATCCCTCTCTTCCTCCGTCTCTTTCGCGCAACCACCCCCGCTCGTCGTCCCGCAGCAGCGTGAGCAGCAACACCACGGGGGGCTCACATCCTCACAGCTACTACCCCTACCCACACCCAGCGGGTTCGCTCGACGACCCTCCACCGCCTCCTCTCGTCCCGGGACAGCACCTGCGTCATACTACTATGGGTCACCCTTCGCTTACCCTGCAGGAACACCACTATCCGCCGCCACAGCAGCAGCAGGGGTGGTCTCCGCTCGCCCCGAACTTTCCCTTTCCCTCGCCACACGCCGAGGACTTGAGTACGCAGCACCACCTCCAGTCTCAGCATCGTCGGTATATGGACGAGATGCACCGTCAGCAACACAGACAATCGGAGAGAGTTACTACGAGCCCACATCTCCTATTGGGGGATACGACTCACCATTTTCCTTCCACGCTCCCGCATCATCAACCACAGCAACGACGGCTGGGAGTGCGGCGACGAACGCCTCCTACGCCCGGCGGCTCCATTCATCCTCATCAACCGCAGCCGCCAATCCTCGTAAACGGGCCTATGCAGGATCCGACGACGAGGGGGGTGGTGAACGGAGCGATGGGGGGTATGATGGGGGAGACAACAGCGATGGAGAGCGGGATCGAGAGAGATGGTACAAGTACCGAGGAGATGTACGGCCTTTCAGCAGCAGCGGGGGTGGGCTCCGGCCAGGTACCGCGGCGAGCACGTCTGGCGTCGGAGGATTCTCAGCAACAGCAGCAGCAGCAGGGGGGTCAGGGTATGAGTACGGGAGCGAGTCTCGGCCACAGTCTCGACGGCTCTCCGTCATGGAACTCTGCAATGACGTCGATGGAGTTGAGTCAGCAGTTAGACCACTTGTACCGCTATCAGGCGCAGCGGGCGGGCTCGCAGGAGGAGTTGGTGGTGCAGCAGCAGCAGGAGGACCAGCAGGGACAGGAGCGTCAAGGCCCACCACGTCGTCCGGACTCGTCCTTGGCGCACAACAACTCGCTCTCGATGACCGACGGAGCTCTCCAAGGGCCACAGCGACACTCGCCGATGGAGGACATGACGAGGGTTGGTTCAAGACAGTATTCTCTCGAGCTGAGGCGGCAGCAGGAAGAGCAGCTCCGGCGGTTGCAGCAGCAACATCAGCAGCATCAGCAGTATATGGAGCTCGGGGCGGCGGAGGTGGAGGGTCTCTATCGCCCTCACCAAGCCCCTCATCCGTATATGGAACTGGATTTGTCGGGGGCGGGGGCAGGCGACGGGGATCGGTACGGGCAACACCACCACGGTTTGCATATGAGCGCGGGGGAAGTGGACGGAGTGTATCACCCGAGTACCGGGGAGGGGGACGGTATGAGTATGAGTACGACGACGGGGAGAGCGAGGGCGGGGAGTGGAGAGGAGTCTCGCCTGCTGCAGGGGCCGGGGCAGGGGCAGGAGACGGGCAACGTCAGCAACGGAGGAGGACATCGCAGTCACCCGCCACACCACCCAGCGCACCACCATCAAACGCACCAACAGCACCACTATTATCCTCATCCTCAGCAGGTGTACGAGTTGGATATGGGGGATGGGTACGGGCATCCGCATCACCTAGCGGGGATGGAGCAGCAGCTCGTGAACGTGAGTGGGTACCAGGGGATGACGGACGGGGTTGGGGTGGTCGGGGGGCATCACCCCATTCCGATGGGTCTGGGAGTGGGGGTGGACGGGGAGAACGAGATGATCAAGTTCGAGCCGGGTTTGGAATGAGGGTCGTCGGGTGACCGGTGAACAACAAGTGGTCGGAGGGGTTTTGGTATTGCTTTATTTTCTCTCTCCTGGGATCGGAATTGGGGAACGTCGTGGTTATTGGTTTCTTGGTTTTTGGTTCGTGGTCCGTGGTTTCGTACTCTCACTCCCTCTTACTCCTTTTCAATTGCTCGCTCGCGTTTAAAGTGCTCTGTGTTGTATACCTCTCAACCCTTCGACACTCGCTCGTCTAACTTACGCTGCTGTGCTTCGTCTAGTGTACACTCCACCCACTATTCTTCTACTCCCTTTCGTTAATCTCTCGTTCACTGCTTATTATTTCTGAACTCTCTCGTACACACACGCTGTTTGCTTTGTTTGTTTCCTGACTATCCTTTCATTCTCGGTGGTTTGATGTTTATACCTTACGGCTTTCGATGTACCGCTATATTTCTTGTGTAACGCTCCTAAGTACCCTTTACAGTACCCGAATATTCATCCGTCTTTCGTTCCAAGTTCCAACGCGTCGTCGCTCGAGTGGAGTGATATGATTGGCTGATATGATTACGGTAGGTGATTTAGCGAGCGCGTCGTCGAACCGCTTGTGTCTCGGAACTTATCCACCTTGCATCGAACCTCCACACTCCAGTACGTAAAATCGCCATGCTCAATCTCCCCACCCCCGCTTTTTCCTCCTCCTCCTCGTTCTCTGCCAGCTGCAGTCGCTCCCCATAGCCACCAACAAAAAATGGCGTCCGTTCTGCGCGCATACAAGTACGTGAATCGTACATCTCATGAGTAGGAGGCTGATCGCGTTCGTCTGTGTGCAGTGCTGTCCTCCAGCGACGACCCATGGCGGCTCAGTCTGCCACCTCTGCTGTGCTGTTCGGCGCGTCTGACGTCGTGGCTCAGCAGCTCGTAGGCAAAGTTGGCATCCGGAATCACGACGTACGTCCTTCACTCTCTTCTTGAACTCTTCAGTCTTCTTACGCGACACAACCTTCTTCCATGACGCTCAGTTCACGAGAACTGCACGAGCCACGTTCTACGGCGGTAAGCACTCCCTCGTCCGCTCAGACGAGAAGGGCTCACTGACGTTTGTGGGTTGTATGCAGGCGTGTTCTTTGGCCCTGCCGTCACGAAGTGGTTCCAGCTGCTGAACCGACTCAAGTTCAGCACGCCAGTCAAGGGTACCATCTTCCGCGTACGTTCCCTCCTCATCCTACTCCCCAGCTCATACTAACAACGTTATAGGTGTACCTCGACCAATTCGTATTCACGCCATGTAAGTCATTGAACTCGAAGATGTTTTGGCGAATGGATGCTGACTGTTCGCGCGGTGGTGATATTGTAGGCGTCGTCGGCTTCTACTTCACCTCGATGACTCTAATGGAAGGCAAGGGCTTCTCCGAAGCGCAGGCACGACTAGAAAAGGTCCGTCTCACACCCTCCCTCCCTCCCTTCCTACCTCTCTCTCTCTCTCTCTCTCTCTCTCTCTCTCTCTCTCTCTCTCTCTCTCCTGCTAACATACAATACATTCATACAGTCATACGCCCCGACACTCATACGTAACTGGTACGTCCTCTCTCTCCCTTCCCTTACATCTTCCGTCGAGTGGGGTGATTATATGCTGACTCTGCGTGTAGGGGCGTGTTCATCCCGACACAAATCATCAACTTTGCGTTCGTACCGCATCATTTGCGGGTACTCGTCGTCGGTGTTGTGTCGCTGTTCTGGAGTACGTCTTCTCCTTCCTTCCCTCCTCCTTCTTCTCTTCCCTCCTCCTTCTCTGAATAACGATCTCTGACGAACCACGTTTATCTCGTACAGATACATACCTAAGCATAGCGAACGCCGAGAGCAAAGAACCGGCACCCGAACTCGAGGGTGAGCCCAGTGCGTTTATTGAAGACTTGGAGAAGAAGCAGCCTGTTTGAACTCTCGTCTGGTCTCAAAAAGTGGAGAGTGGGGGCTGGTGGAGGTGGGCTGGTGGAGAGGTTGATACGTAGACGGGGGTATATATCCAACATCTTCATCGCATCTCGATATTTTGATTTTCTTTTTTGTTTGTTGCTAGATTGCTCAAATGCTATAGACCACACACATGCACGAATATCTTCCCCTCTTTGCTCTCGCATGCTCGACTCAGTCGCGACGGTGACTCACATACGGTTCGGTTCTTGCTGATGGACTTTCTCTCTCTACAGACAGACAAGCAACTAGACAGCATCGGGACCGTGTTGTCATAGGTTGGCGCTTAGATGCACGATGGTGACTCTGCCAGGTACGGATACCATATGCCAACGGATATAAAGCTCAACTCAAGTGCTTTATCGCAAACCTCAATCTACCTACCTCCAAACTCACCCGTTTACCTTCTCTGTGTCTCGCTCGCTCGCTTACACGAACATATACTCAAGATGTCAGCCTCGTCGACCTCGGACCTCACAGCGGAGAAGATCGCACAGCAGTTCGGGCTCAGCAGCGAACATGGACAGTACGCGTGGCGTGTGATGTTGAACTCCCCGTTGGACGCTGAGCGGTGTCAGGCTATCGTGAGTCTACTCCATACTTCCCACTTTACTTTTGCTGACATAAAGTGATGTGTGATTCGTTTATCTTAGATTTCTACGATTGCGAGGGAGGACGTTATACCACATCGGAGGAAGCCTACTGCTGAGGAGGAAGAGGGGAAGCCGTTCCCGAAGGTGGAGTCGACGTCGAGCGTCGTACGCGAGCCTCCGTCTCCGGTTATCGTACGTCCCCTCTCTCCTTCCACTTTCCACCCTTCTCCCACATCAAGCCCACAAAATCTAATGTTACAATCCAGGCAGACTTCGCACAAACCCACGGCCTCGCGCTCATCGCCGCCTGCCTCTCGCACCTAAACGAACCCCCCTACGTCGCCTTCTCCCCCCAAGCACGACCCTTATTCGCCTTGCTCAAGGAGGTGTCCTATCTCGACGGGGGTGTGTATCAGGGTTTGTTGAGTGAAGGGGGAGTGGGAAAGAAGGTGTATGGTGCGTTTTTGAGAGCTGTGGGGAGATTGGTTGGGGATGGGGGGTGGGTTGGGTGGGTTGGGTGTGTCGTCGAAGTAAGCCAAATATCGAATCTGCATGCCCTATCAAACTGATTACACATGGTTTTCGTTCTGTAGTTAGACGAAGACGCGAAATACACAAACTTCGGCGCCCAAGCTCCCCTCGACGTCCTCACCACTCTCCTGCTCGTCCTCCCAATACTACTGAACACGATCGCCGCTCTAGGTCCTGAGGGTATACCGCTGCAGCATCCGAAGTCGGCTGAGAATGTTAGGGGGGTGTTGAAGACTAGTATAGATGGATTGGCGAGGTTGAGTAGGGAGAGGGGGGAGGTTGTGTGGGATGGGGAGGGGGAGGGGACGAGGGTTGGTGATAGGGTTGCGTTGGTGTGGGAGGGGTTGGGGAGGGTTAGGAATTCTGTACGGGTTTGAGCAGATTCGGTGCTTTAGTTCAGTCGTTTGAGTGGTAGAGATTAGTGAGTTGTTTATGTTCGTACTTGGTTATCCGAGCTGAATCGCTCTCTTCAAACTGTTTTTAAGGTAGATATTGTAACTTGCTGTCCTTGCGCATAACGAGATACCCATTCGATGGATACCATTATCACCAGCATCCCGCATAAATCACCTCACGCTTCTTTCAGCGGTTGGTCTACGTTGGAACACTTCAACGTCGCTGCGTCGGTTCATTGATACCTTCAAACTCCACCGACGACGCTCGAAGAATGGATGTAGTGGTGATTACTCGTCCACTCGAACCAGCAATACCTGAGGGTTTTCGGAATATGAATTCACAGACGACAGACAGGTGTGTCCGTCAGCTGAGGTCTCCTGAAGTAGCTCATACTTCACTCACGAATTGGTATGGCCAGCCATCTGGCCTCAAATTACCAAATCCTCTTCGTCCATGATGCACAAGGGACAGGTGAGTACCCCGGTTCTGCTGCAGAAGCTCGTAGTGTACTCACGGATCTGCGATTTAGGCAACTCTATATCCTAGTCCGAGGTCGTTGCGTCCAGTAATCCATCGAAATTCGGCTTCAGCTTGGACACCCACTCTAAATCGACAGTCGCATTGCCAGTCCTGATTCTGTACACAGAGCAGTGGCCCGTGGTTGTTCTATAAGGCTCTTTGCGTTTGGCATGGCTTGTGACGAAAACGTTACGTACGTTGTCTCAAATCGTCAAATCTGCTTAGCCTTTCGCGGTGTAGCTGCGATTCCCTTTAGCCATTCATCAAACGCTATTGACCAGCGGAGTCTAGTGTCCTGTAAATGAAATACACGCAAGCCTATCGAGGTCTTCCTGCCGACATACGGACTTTGTATTTGCGAATACGTCGTAGCCATTGGTGCATGTCCGTATTTCTTGCTGCTACGGTATGTGCTTTATATTTTATCATCAATCGCACACGCTCACCGGTGTTCGCGGCAGCTTCAGCAATTGTATCGACTTTTAGACAAGTTTTCGCTGGTGACGCAATCCTGTTGGTATGTTCGACCCACATCCATTCAACGGTATCCTTGATTAACCCGATGCGCTTTGTCTCACAGAGCTCCAATGCTCTCGAATATATCAGCTTTGCGAGAACTCGGTTAAGTCCGCAGAGTTCCGTTACTTGATGACCGTCCAGGCAAGCATCTCGATGAGTCAAGCAAGGGGAAAGGTGTTGCTCCTACTGATCCTTTTGTGATTGAAGTGACCACCCACACAACATCTATCTCAGTGACTCAAAGTTCTCGTGTACATCGAGCGATGGAGATCTCTAGTCAAGTCTGACCGGCGCGAAAGCTCAACTTCTAACGTTCCGCCCCGGACATGAAGAATCCACAATGACAAATCGTACACGAGCCATACCGTTTCTCTCAATTCACACACCATAATAGCACTCGGGAATCGGGAAGTGTGGGTACCCGCTGTCTCCATCTCGCACCTAACGCCGGAACAGTGTTTGGGACGACTTTTGACGTGAGATCCTACGTCCTCGCTCTAACTCTATGCCTAAATCGTTGTATAAATTACTGTACAATGCACCCTTGTTCCAGTTCAAGTGACAGACCACGGAGATGAAAAACGAGCTGTCGCACATGGCGTACGGAGAGATGGTGCCTGGCACGAGGTAGGAGGATCAGCACATTGCCTATTTGGGTAAAGAATGCTTATTCAACGCCCAAGGCTTCTTGAGGATTACCGGGAGCAGCGCCTCAGGTTTGACGTGCCTTAGTGCTAAATAGCTCGTCTCGGCCCCTTAATCTATCCTGTCAAGTTGTTGTTGGCCCGTCAAGCTTCAAAGTTCAGGTGTCTATCGCTCGACGGGCCCCGGTGAAATGCGATACGAGGTTGGGTCGGTTTATGGCTCCCACTTAGACATTTTCTCGACGTAGCACCCTAGTAAATCATTACGGAAGTCTAATCCGTGTATGATCTTACTGTGTCGCCCTGTCACGTTGAACTAGGAAGATAAAGCAGGTATAAGCTAATTGAGCCTTAGAGGATAAGCACGGAAGATTGATCGCTGAACGGATACCGGCCTATGTCGAGCCCTCACATATTCATACTTCAATATTTGCGTTCTCTCGTTGAAGTTAGAACTGATATGTCAACCGATAATTTCATTGAGTGCCTTTCGCAGGATCGATTTGAGAGATGTTTATCACTGGACATCGGCCCAGTGTATGAACGAAAGTTATTCGGGATAGATTACTAATCAAAACGATATATAAATGAAATA
>JAXQKB010000270.1:0-21880 GCA_037042295.1 Irpex sp. Y119-03 | reverse complement strand
CTCGGTTTGCGAGTTTGCCTCGCTAACTCGCGAGTCGAGTTGACTCGAGAGTTGAACTCGACTCGTCGACAACACTACCTGTGCGCCTTTGTTAGCGCACGAGGAGACGTTCCGTTTGGAGCGGAAGCAAGATCCAAGATGCGACGAATACCACGGCGGAACAGCGGCGAGCTTGACAGGGACTCAAAACTACCACGGTGAAGACGAGCTAGTTTGACAGTGTTTCAAAACACGTGGATGACCGTCAAAACCATCATCCACGGAGATATGGAGATACGCACAGGAATCTGACTGCAGTGCAGGATGTCCAGTCCACAGTAATTGCCGCCAGAAGGGCGGAGGTGGTACTAGTAATGCGTGCTCATGCCACCCATTCCAGCACGCTCAATTATGGAGTTACAAACCAGAGACTTCCGTATACATCAAAATATCCTCGAAGTCGTTCGAACCTACGTGTACGAAATGTCAATATGGTACACTAGCGTGACTAGACACAGTGAGGCTCACGATAGGTAGGTAGCTGCAAACTAACTCGTGATTCGTGATTTCTAAACAAGTACGATGCGTGCCACTTTAAGCCCGCCTCGCTATTGTGCTTGTATACTCGGCCTAATCAGGTCTAATGGCTAGGTAGCCCACGGAGTCGCGGCTAGAGTGTCTATATTGTGAGAACATCAGTTTTGTGGACATTTTGAGAGGCGAAGGTAAGAGGTCTACATAAGGAGTGACGGTACCAGAAGCAGTCGCACCCAAATTTGCAGGATTGCCTCGGGATTACTCTGTATAGCGAGACAGCGACAAGAGGGCGGCAAAGGAGCCTTGGTTTCGCGAGTGGGTTTTATTCAGTAGAGCTCATGCTAGAATCTGAGCCTCCAAGTTGGTATGAATTATGGAAATTGGCTCGTACTGGATCCTCGTCAAGGTTCGATAGCGCTACCGTTCACAGCTATAACTGAGCCAAGTGTTATGTAAGTGTTCGATGACCGTACTGATATCCTTTATGAGAGCAATGAAATCAATATGGATATCAGAGGAACATTATGACCGATAAGTGCGTACCTCATTCCTTTCCGAGGCAAGTCCAGGCAACCAATACAGTCTGCCAGTACTCACCGGTACTCACCCTTGACTAGATAGGCTGACGATTCAACCGACTACGATTATAGCCCTCCTGTCGCCAAGCTCAAATCATTTCACTGCGAGCCTGCCTGCAGGATTGTTGAGTCACCGTGACCAGTAGTAGTGATGATGGTGCTAAATCACGGTAAAGATTACCTCAAGCTTCAAGCTTCAAGTTGAACTTGAAGTACTCGGCGCTAAGCGCTTACATAACTTACTTTCAGATCATCACGAATCAAAAAAAATCTCGACGTATGTACCGAACTCGAACTTTTTTGAACTTCGACATGTCTAGTACTAGTACTGTAATGTGGACTATATGTGTTCTGGATGATAATCTCAAGCTGCCGCTGGGCAATCTCAATAATAACATCCTATTCCCACGCGATGTTCAAGGAGAACAAGGGAGAAACCACGGTGACAACATCTTAGAGCTCTTTATATTGGACAAGGTAAAACAAGGAACAATGTACACGAGTATCCGAAATCAGACGGGTCCACAGACTATATATACAGAATACAACATG
This sequence comes from Irpex sp. Y119-03, assembly GCA_037042295.1. Taxonomy (NCBI): domain Eukaryota; kingdom Fungi; phylum Basidiomycota; class Agaricomycetes; order Polyporales; family Irpicaceae; genus Irpex; species Irpex sp. Y119-03. The sequence continues at coordinate 20,234 of JAXQKB010000270.1, read as the reverse complement.
GGATAAAACACTACTTCACAACTCACCACTGTTCCTCACGATCTTGCAGTCTTGAAACGTTCAGAACCCGCGACGCGAAGAGCCGTTTGAACCGGAACCTCGACCTCTACCGCTGGCATCGCGCTGCCCAAATGGAAAACGTGGCCTCTGGGACTGATCTTCAGACGATGTAGATCCGTCACCAAAGCCAACTATTTGTATCTGAGGGGCGCGCCGAGAGCTTGGAGGCTGAGTACCTTCTGGCACCCTCTCAGACGAAGATGAAGAGTGAACTCTCATATCCCTACGAGCAGGAACGCTGGACGCCGCTGATGACGTGGGTAGACCAGATCCCCACTGATCGGAATGGCTGTGAGAATGCCTGCTTCGAGAGCTATCGGTAGAATCAGAGTCCATTCGGAACATTTGCTGATGACCTGGGATCGGGCCTCTCGGGCGAGCAGGAGAGGACGAGGGAGCACCATGGGGTTCAGAAGAACGTCGTGGAGCCATGGCCGCAGCTAAATGAGGGAAGTGAGAGAGGTTTCGTGTGGCGCGCGATGGCCCGGGAGGCGGAGGAGAGGTAGTATGTTGTGCAGATGTTGCATGGACAGCGGGAGGAACTGGACTAGAGGACACAGATCTGCCCGAGCGGTCAGTGAGCAGGTTTTCACTGGCATCAGTACGATATCCACCGCTGCTTCCATGAGAGTGAATTGAACTGTTGGAGGCCGTTCGGTTATGACCCCTGCCTTGTCCCGACGTTCCACTGTCAGGATGAAGGGAGTTGCTGCTGGATGGCTGCGAGTTGGACGGCTTGCGGTCGTGGGTCATGGTACTGCTACTACTGATACTGATACTGATGCTTGAAATCGAGGAAGGGAGGGAGTTGAGTTTTTGAGTGTACATTGAGGCGCGTTTTATAGCTCATCGAAGCTTCTTGGTGTAGCGTTTTGGGCAACGCCACATTGCGGCCATTCCGACAAGTTCACGAGCAAGCGAGTCAGACTTGCCGGCCACAAGTGGCGATCCAAATACAGTCGGCCACCATCAGGTCCACGATGCCACATCGACCCAGTGTATTGCCTTCGAGTCGACGTCTTCCGTTCCGGAGTGGCGTGCTATCCACATATCTATGTACAACGTCACAGCCATTGCAGGACGGTTAGGTAACCTCGCCAAAACGAGCACAACACGAGGGCATGCTCGAGCTGTCAAAGGATGGACCAAGCGGTACTCGGGAAACAGTGACAACAGCAGTGGAACAACCGCCACGCCCATCAAGTGGTACAACGAGCAGGTAGCGATAGAAGACGGTGGCTTGCACTGGATCAATGGACTGGCTGTCCGTTGTCCGAGGACATCTAATGCGCAGCGGGATAACATGGCTGATACCTAGTAGTTTCTCAGTTCAGAACATGCCAGGAGCACAAATGTGGCCACATACTTCAGAAGTCTCCTGCTGGTCTCGATCTGTCATACCATCGCATGAAAGCTTCGAAGTATGATTTTCGGAGTCTTGCGGATGTCCAATTGATAGAAAGACCTATAGGGAGAGCGACGAACGACTGGATTCGAGCGTTACTAAACCACTGAAGTGAGGAAATATAACTCATCCCACAGAAGCTGAGCGATGGCCACATAAGAAGCTAATATGAACAGCAATCTGATATTAGAAAAGCGAGGACACCGGACTATGTAGCGTAGAGATAGAACCCGCGGGTACGACAGCAGTATTGCACAAATATAGCATCTACCTGTTCTCTTTCCTCATCCGAGTCAACTGTGCAAGGGTGAGCAAACAACATTAAAGTCAATTTTAGTGATGACATACCCGTCTCCTTTTCTTCAGCCTATAAACAGAGACTCTGTAAGTATCCAATGATGTTTAAGGTAAGGATATGTACGCACTTGTGCTTCTTCATCTTCCTTCGCCTCTTCCTCTTCGTGCTGTCCATATAGACATCATACTCCGCCTGAGCCTGGCTCACTTCCGCCGCATGAACTTTCGAATCGTCCAATCCCAACTTCTTCAACGTGTCTTGCCATGACAATGCAGCTCCAACTCGGCTTGACACCAATGCCCTTGCGAGCTGGCGCGCGGCGTCGGCATCCGACTCTGGCGAGGTCTCGGGCGGCTCATCGATAGCACCATATCTGGCAGCTTCAGCATCAGCCAGTGGTGGATATGCGAAAGGTCCCGTGGTCGACTCAAAGACAGTCGAAACAGGTTGTGATATGGTGAGCAGTGGGCGATGCAGAGAGAAGAATTGGTGAAGCTTCAGGTCTTGTGGGTTGACGGGTGGATGTACGGGTAAAGGCGCGAAGTTGATGCCGATAGGTGACGGTGGGAATGTGCTCTTGGATTCGACATTGGGTGGTGAGGGCTTTGCATCTTCTACAATGCTTCCTGGAGTCGTTTGCTCGGTGCTGTTGGTGCTACCGGTGGCATCGACCTCGGTCTTGTTTGAGGTGCTGGATTGAGTCAACGGCTTTGCCGCGTTGAAAAACCGACCGCCACCAGGCTTAGTGTACACAGAGTATGCTCTGCGCACAGCCGGTAGCGGCCTCAGGAACGTCGAGAACGATGACATGAACGACGACGCCGGTCGTCGTCGTGGATGGTGTTAAAGCAGAGTAAGAACGGAGCAAGCAGGCAATTGGCGCTTGCCGTGCCACGTGGGCGCCACGAGCCTCTTCTGGGCATACTCATCACTTCGACTGCCAGTGCTCGCTGCGATGGCCTCGTCACAAGAAAATCAACAAAGAATGGGAATCATTCATTTCGCTTTACATATAGTGAGTATTACATTCATAGATCTCTTGCTCACGCTTTTCTTTAAAGACCCAAGTCTAGGATAAATCAAGTCCATTGCCCATAACATTCAGATTCTCGTCGCCTGATACCTTCCATCTATTGGTTATGCTGTATAGCATCACTGCCAGTCACGTTTTCTTCATGGCCCATGCAAAGCTCCAGCGGCTGTATATGTTTACTTTCAGCTCCTGGAGTTCGGCCGTAGCCTCTCGCTTCATCTTCTCCACACTTTCTGGCAGATACCCGTCGCTGCAATGATGCTCAGCAAGACATCTCAGACTCCGCGTACAATTGATAGTTTACATTACCTCAAAAGCAGCGGACTCAATCCTGAAATGTACTGCAGGCAGTTCGTTCGCGTCATCTCGGCAAGGACCCTTTCCCGTTCATTCGCTGTTGATGAAGCGTCACGCGACAATTTGCTGAATGACAATGCAATATCTTACCATAGACCCACGGACCAATTGGAATAAAAGCCTTCGCCCACCCGACATCGATGAGGGAATCCATTGATCGTAGCCATGAGGGAGTCATGGCCGATGCGTCAATGCTCCCGCCACGAGTCTTGACCGCATTATACCCTGCAAAAAATATACGTTCTGTCCATGAAGACGTACTCTCAGAGTACGATAACGGTCGCTGTTGTGCGTCATATAATTGCATTTCCCCTTCTCCTAAGATCAATACTCCGCCGGGCCGTAGTGTGAGTGCAAGCTCTTGGAGGAACACAGGATAATCACGGATCTGTGGTACTATCATGAGCCATCCATTACCGCATGATGATAAATGAAGACGCACGCCCATGGAGACAGCTCTTGCGTGGACGACATCGAATGACTGGCGAAAGTGGGCAAATCCAAGATTAGCCTATGCGGACGTCAGACAGAACATCTTCTGCAGGTCTCGAACCACTGCGCACATCGTCTATCTCAAACCTTATCAAAGTTAAGTCAGCAGATTATGAGTGGAAACCAATGAAAGATGACTTACCGGCAGTTTGACGGAGCCTCTCTAACCACTACTCGTTAGTTTTGTAATTATTGCAAGGGAGATGTCTTACCCTTCTAATCTCGGTGGAGCAAGGTCGACTCCGACAACATCGCTGTGAGGAAACTCTTTGGCCATGTCTATTACCCTGTAGGATGCAACAATTAGTCACTGAGGTCGTCTACCCTATTGACAACATACCAGCGCCCACTACCGGTACCTATATCAAGCACATTCGGTCTTCGATTGGCTCTAGGCCGTAGAGCCCATCGCACCAGATTCCCTGCAGGGTACAGATCTCCGAGCATCAGCGTGTAGATATGATGCTGAAGATCTAGTCGCCGATGTTCTTCGTGGTCCTACATAGAATAAACATGCGGCAGTGACTCATGACCACCTTCCTGACACTTACCGCGGGGAGGAAGTATGTCTAACAGCCGGCGGGTCAGAGGGGGGCAGTTATATCGGGATGCCAAGACTTACGTCGTTTTGATTGTTGAGAATTCGTCCATACATTTCTCGTAGCTGAAGAAGCCGTTGAATGTCAATGCCTGCACTATGATGGATCGTGGCTTACTATCGTGCGCTCGTCTATAGATGAATGGAATGAATACAACGAGGGAGATGGGCTGGCCGGACGGCCATTGGCATTGCCACTCGTACTGGAGTTATCGCTGCGATCCATGGTCCAGAAAGTCGTAGTGCTACGAAGAATCAGCCACCGGTATATATGCAGACGCAGATATAGTGTTGGGTCATCTGCGCAGCTTTGACAGCTTGCGAATCAGACCGCCCAGAGTTTTCGAATTATGATATCGGCTTCCTCAGTGGGGATACCGCCCGCTGTGGCGTAACACATCGAAGTTTAGAATTTGACGGACTTGACGGAACCCAGTACGGCTCGTTGGTGCAATGGTACAATTCGGGTGTTTTGGGAAGCTTTACTGTGTCCGAGTAAAACTCAGGGCCGAAGACCACGATGTAGAAAGGGCCCCTTCACCACGCTGTTCTCCTAGTGCACACGCGAAGGTGTGTCTTGATTTGCTTAATCAGAGATTTCGTTAGAAGGTTTCGATTCGAGTATCACCACAGACACGAGCTGTGCAGATTCTAGATGACTCACCAATGAGTTCACGACAACACTATCATCGCACTGCGCCTATTCCCTATCGTCGCCTTGGTATGGTCGCACGACATCCACAACGCACATATGCATGACGTTCTCGCGAGTTGTATGTTGCCAGAACGAGACGAACCAGGTACACGCGAATACACTCTCGAGGTTCACTGTTCTTGCGCAGTCGTATAAAATGGACTAGCTGTTCTGATAGGCTTTGAAGCATATGGCCTTCGTCGTCGAAGGGAGAAAGGCGATTTATCCAGCGCGAAGAGGCATCAGAGACGCGCGTCACTATGATTACCATATTTGGGCCTCATCCTTTACTTCCGAGCGTCTAACTTAACTAAGGCCTCAACCGCGACTTTGCGTGTTCCAGCTTGCGCTATTCGGCTTCACATTCACCAGAGTATTTTGAACGACGTGAAACGGGAGGCAAAGCAACAATGTCTGGCATCTGTAGAACTCGGCTTGCCGAAGAAAGGAAGCAATGGCGAAAGGACCACCCTTTCGTAAGTCTTGACTCGCCCTAGCCACTTCGAAGCTCTAACATTGTTTCTAGGGATTTTACGCGAAGCCAACGAAGGCGGCAGATGGTTCAATGAACCTTCTTGAATGGGAGGTTGGAATCCCAGGGAAAGCAGGAGTACGTACGCTTACCAATGTCCTCGTCGCCTTGGCGCGGAGAATTGAACGCATGGACGACAGACGGCATGGGAAGGAGGTGTGTACAAGCTCGTCATGACATTCCCTGAAGGTGAGTAACAACCCACTCTCTGCATATGGCCCCATGAGACCCAACTTTACTTTCAGACTATCCTTCGAAGCCCCCGAAATGTATGTAAGCAAATTGCATCCGCCCAGCCTGCGACATACTGACTCTGCGCAGGCAAGTTCACTCCACCATTGTTCCACCCGAACGTGTATCCATCTGGGACTGTGTGCCTATCTATCCTCGATGAGGAGAAGTCATGGAAACCGGCTATTACCATCAAACAGGTACGTCCCATTTACACCATCTCTTTCGCTCTGACCGCATATCTGCGTCAGGTCCTCTTGGGAATCCAGGATCTTCTCAACGACCCCAACGTGAATGACCCAGCACAAAGTGACGCGTACACGATGTTCAAGTAAGTCCCCTCAATCCTTTGATTCTTCATATCCTAATTAGTGCTTTGATGCAGAAACGACAAAGTGGCATACGAGTACGTAGTGTCACACTCTCTGGAACTTCTCATTGCTGACATATCTCCTTTAGGCGACGTGTACGCCTGCAAGCCAGGGAAAACATACCCAAATAGTCGTTCCGCAGGTATACCGCTTCGTAGTTTCTCACTGGTGTTACTTGTTGGTCCCGCTGTCGACGTGTACATTACTTCCTCGTGCTCTGCTATGGTTATATGTTGCATTTATTGTACTCGTGGAATTACATGCAAAACACTGCGACAATCTCCACCGCTTTCGACTCCGCCAAAGAAAGCTGGCTCCACCGCTTGGTAGTGTTTCGCCGCTATGTTCTTCATTGCAAGAGGTACCGTATTGATAGCTCCGCGTAGCCTGAACCTATGGGGCGTCGACTCGGGACTATTTAGACCATGAGCTTGTCGATGGCACGCTTGATAGTCTGAATCGCAGAAGAGAGCTCCTGGTTCTCGTTTGTAGTGATACTGGCAGCGATGACGGGCCTTGAAACACCGCACGCTCTTCCCAAAGCTGCCTTGGAGGCGACAAAAACGTACGAGACGTTCTGTGTCGCAGAGTGTATGAGTGAATGGCTACGCGGAATATGTCCGGCAACGTACCTTCTCTTCGCAAAGCAGGGGAAGATGAAGCAGGATTTCGAGGGGCTCAGTATCAGCAGTAAGGATGATAATTTCTGCGATACCACGGTTGAGAGTCTTGGTGGCTGTCATTCAAGTACAAGATTCCCGTCAGGTTTGGCATATTCTCTGTGTTTCGACTGCATACCTTCGTTAGCACCCTTCTTCAGCTGCTTGTACTGCGTCGCCTTCTCCACCAAATCAAGAATCTAATCAAAGTGTCTGTCAAAAACCGTTAACTTGCATAATTTGTAGAGTGGCTTACTTGGTCGTTCAAGTCGGCAGGGGCAAGAGGCCAAGCCTTTCCATGGGAGTTGGGGTCTGACATTACTTTATATGTTTTGTGACCTCACGATTGAAGATCCTTGGTCGAGTGGGTTGGTGGTGTTGAGCAAAACCTGAAGAACAGAAATAAAGACAGCGACGGCAATAATTTGCAGTTCGGTTAAAGGGTTCGATGAAGCAGGCGCCATAATGGACGAACCGAACCGCGCTGAACCGGCGCTCGAATTTCAGGTTTAACAGCAGCTTCCAAAAGCGGGAAGAAGGTCGCGGTCGTGGTTCGGGTTGCTGCGTAGTTACTCGCAGCCATTCACGCGACTTCTTCCTGACACTCAGAGCTCAACGGTCATCATTAACATTTCTTACAGGATTTGCGCACACTCAAATCACAATCAACTTCATCTTCATTGTTCAAGAGCCTCGATCCATACAAGACCATGGCCAATACGCGACCTCCCATCCTGAATGTGCACACGCCATCTCAGTCATTCTCCATTGTATACTCAAGTAGGTCGTTCGCTTCTACTAAAATATGTCACCTATCTTATGCTACCGTTATGTTAGATACACTGGACACGCTAGACAGTTTATTTGACAAACTCAGCAAGAAGACAAGTGCAGAGTTTCATGGAGAGTCTGTCCAGCCAGGATGGGTGAAATATTCCTGGAACGACTCAACATGGAATCTAGATGATGGTAAGTATCTTCTTTATGATTTATCCTGCTGCCTCTGATTTGCGTGTCTAGAATCTGACTACCAGATTTTTGTGTGGCGCCAGAAGTCGTCCGAGGACGGTGCAGACACAATGCCTGTCCTCCATGTACGAAACCCTGCACAGCCGCTTCCTCAACCTCCAGCGTACCAGAACCCGTCGTTCTACCAATTCAAGCCAAGGCCTGCCCCCGCGAGTCCTCCGCGATCCCATCGCTCTGCTGCCGATCGTGCTTCCATGAAGAGTGGAAAGTCGAAGAAGACAGTGAAGACTGAGCAGCACGACAAAGTTCCACAGCACAAGAAGGATTTTGACCAGTTTCACCAAGAAAACGGTGTTCGAACGATCCAAGGCGACATCGGACCTGTGCGAAGCGGTGAGTTGCTTCTGTTCTGTATTGTGCCAGACGCCATACGAACTCATCCCGACTCTCTATCGAAAGTGCGCATGCTCCTAAAGAACGGTTATCGAAATGTATACATATCAAGGAAATTTGCTTTACGACATGGATTCATCCCTCATGATGCTACCCCTGGTCATTACGGCTACGGTGGTCTCGTCAAGTAAGCCGCTGATTCGCCTCGCACCTCGATACTGGTCACTGATTCCGTGGCGTGCCCTTTCACAGCCTCGGTAGCTGGCCAATCAAAGTAGGCAAGACTAAGACCATGCACACTGTATACCTCTCAGAAGAAGCCCACTTCGACGTTGTACTCGGCCGTTCATTTTGGGAAGCACGTCAGGTCAAGACAGACCCTCTCGATCCGACCGATGTCGTATGTGGCGACACGGGAGAGAAGATCGATTGCGAGTTGGTAATACTCAAGGATGGCAAAGGACAGATAATCACCGTCACTTGAGATTATTTTTCGCTACTACCTACTGTCTCATACCTGGGAACCGAGAGACAACCTGAGATGGACGCTGCGTTGAGAAGAACACGGGAACTTTTTAATTTATTGATACAATTTTGTGTGTAACTTACTTCACTATCTATATGTAGGTTACGAACGGACTTTTGGAACGGAGTAGTGAGATAAATACGATATACAAATTGGATAGGCTGCGGTCGTCCTCCTGAGCAACAGGCTGCCGGTGAGAGGTGGTACTACAAATACAATTAAGAACGTTGCGCCTTGAATCTCGAAACCCTGGGCTTTTGGCTTTCTGTCCCTGACTGGGTTTGATTGGAAGCGTGTGACGTCGCGATAGCCGGGGGACGACGTTCGAGGACTGTTTCCCTCATTGTCGTGGTGATCGGGGAACTCTGTCCAGCAGTATTGTTCCCGACAGGCGAACGCATAGAGACAGCAGAAGTAGGCGTGCCGACGACTGTCGACGTTGGCGAAACCGTTGAAGACGGTGATGCTATCGTCTGTCCGCGTGGAGGTAGGAAGGAAGGAGACTCCACTATCATGCCAGGCATACCGGCGGGAAGATCGCCATTCTGGAATGCCGCCTGGATTTCAGGCGGTAAGGTATACCGAGGTGGTTGAGAGGGAGACGACGATGTAGAGGCATTTGCTTGTACTGGAGTGCCTCCGCGCGGGGACGTCATTTTGGGAGAAGAACGGTTGGCGAGATCTGTGGGTGTATTGGCGCCGGAAGCTGGTGTGCTCGGAGACGATGACTGTGTTGGTCCAGACTGGGCGAGAGATAACTTGAACTTGGATACTTTTGAAGGTTTCGATGCTCGAGGTTCTGCGACGGGTTCAGCTGGGGGTTTATCAGAAGTGGAAGGGATTGATTCGGGTATCGTAGGCGCAGAAGCGGCTACCGGGGTGGGAGGGGTGACCACAGCGGAGAAAGACTGAGGCCCGATGTTCGTGACTTCTCCTTTCTTCAACAGCTCAAGCATCTCCCGAGCGTTTTCGTCGTTCTCAAGTATTTCGTCGTCACTCTCGCCTGCTTCGCCGCCTACTAGTTTGCCGTTCTCCAGTTTTCCGAGTCGTATAGCGCCTTTCATGGAAGGAACACCCGCAGAAGGTACGACTGAGGCGCCTAATGAATGAGAGGCTAGCGTGCTTTGGGTTGGTGCACCACGGGATGTATGTTCAGCTTTGAAACGTGATACACCAGACCGCGGTGGCCCAGATGCCAGGGTCGCTTCCAGAGGTACTTCCTGCCGTCGCATATGTTAGTAAATCAAAAGGAAACCATCGCTTGATCACTCACAGGCTGATCCCATTCATCCTCGTCGTGGTTATGTGCTCGCATTGCGCTTGTGGCGTCAGCGCCGATAGCTTGCCGCTTGTTGTAATACTCGAGGGCAACCTCCCGCTGATGTTGAGCGTAATCAAAATCGTCGTCGTTCCAATCTGATAACTGCTCATCGGCGGGAGGCTCTTCATCGCTGTCTTCCGAATCAGGAGGTTGACTGTCTCCTAAGAAACCATTATCGGAGCCGTCCTCTGCAACACCCGGATCAGACTCGTCATCCGAGTCCTTCTCCGGTGACTGAAGCTGCGATTGTCCCAACCCACGGGGATGCCTTTCGACGACATGCAACTTCATAGGCTGTCGGTCCTGCCGCTCCGCCAAAGGTTTGCTCGTAGAAGGGCGCAGAGTGCCGGGCGCGACGTCTCCCCAGTCAACGTCCTTCTCCTTCTCGCTCGACTTGATCCGACCATTCTCGTCGATGTCGTCTGCGAAAGACACCGATTTCTTGGCCTTCGGTGCCTTGTTCCCGACAGCCAACTTATCCTTCTCAGCCTGTTCAGCCTGCTCCTTCTCCTCCTTATCGCGACTCTCAACGACACTCCGGATAAGCGCTCTTCCCATCTTCTTCTGGAGCTCTCGAGCCCGCTTCAAGTTCTCCACTTCCGTCTTGGCTGCCTCCTTCCGCTTCTCCATCTCTTGTTGCAAGCGTACACGTGCAGCCTCGGCATCTCTGCGTTCTAGTACGCGCTCTTCTTCTTCGAGAAGGTCAAGGATGCGCTCCCGCTCAGCTCTGCGGCGAGCCTGCTCTGCAGGTGACAAAGCCCACACAGGCAGCAGGTCCGGATCGTCAAAGTGGCCGTCTGGATCAGGCCTGAAGGTGATGTCGGCAGAAGTAACGGGCTCGTTTATATCAACGATAGGGAGCCCCTCTTCGTTGATCAGCTGTGAAAGTTTGGAACGTCTCTGTTCGTGAGACTCCTGGCTATCGCACAACTGAATAGACGTACCTCACCCTTCTCGTTCCGCTGCGATGGCTCGCCAGACTCGGCTTGATCACCCAGGATCTGGCCTAGCTTGTCTGAGAGCTTGCGTACCTGCTCTGAGTATGGCTTGTCGCCGTTGCCATTTGTGGCTGCCTGCGCTGTCTCTGGCGAGAGGGACTGAAGGATCGCGCTTAACTCTGATCACTCTCAAGTTTACATTTGTCGGTGGCTAGAGGAAAGTGGTCGACCGACCTTCTGCTCTGCTCTCATTCAGGTTCTTGGTTGTCGGCTCTGCCATCCACTTGACCTTTGAAACTTGCAAGTTGGAGTGTTGAGGTGTTAGGAAGAGACAGAGGGTGGTTGAGTATATTGACTGCACCCGCGGCACATGGCCCTGAGCGGAAGTCGTCTGCAATCAAATCTGGCTCAAAGCCGCATGTCGGTCTTTGCCGAAAACTTTCAGTCCTCATCCTCACCACCCTCGGCTCTCGACTACTCATTTAACGAAAAACAGCAGCCATGGTCGTCGTACATGCTCAGCCGAGTACTTCTGCAGCAACTACGCAGAAGAAAAACCGCAGAAAATTGCACAAAAAGTCGACAACTCCCACCGAAAATGATGCAGAGATGCAGGAATCAGGAAATACGGGCAACAGCAGACAAGACGACGACGACGAGCTTATGATTGACGATGAGCATGCAGAAGTCCAAGTAGATGGTTCTGCACCAGCCTTTCCCCCTCTCTCTGCCGCCGCACAGCGATCGACCCTCAAATCAGAAATCCGCCGAGTTCCTGTACCTCCTCATCGCATGACACCTCTGAAGAAGGATTGGGTAAACATCTTCGGCCCTCTTACGGAGATCCTTGGATTGCAGGTGCGAATGAATGTGCAAAGAAAATGTGTAGAGATCAGGGTACGTTGATGTCTTCGTTGTCAATGTTCAGACGCTAATTAGTCCTCAGACATCAAAACATACGAAGGAGGTTGGAGCGTTGCAGAAGGGAGCCGATTTTGTGAAGGCCTATGCTCTTGGCTTTGATGTAAACGTGAGTAATTTCTCACCCTCAACAATATATAGATAACGAACCATATCTTTCCGTAGGACTCTATTGCCCTACTTCGTATGGATGATTTGTACCTGGACTCCTTTGAGATCAAGGATGTCAAGACGTTGCACGGAGATCACCTCTCGCGAGCTATCGGTGTGTAGAACTACACAACATTGAAGCTCTACATCACTCATGCTCCCACATCAACCAGGTCGTATTGCCGGGCAAGACGGTAAAACCAAGTTTACCATCGAAAATGCCAGTCGTACGCGAATTGTTCTCGCGGATACGTAGGTGATCTCAGCGCAAACTCTCTTCGATGACTGTTGACATCCTTTCCCCACAGCAAAATCCACATTATGGGCTCCTTCCAAAATATCAAGATCGCGCGGGACGCCATCGTGTCGCTCATTCTTGGTTCACCTCCCGGCAAGGTTTATGCTGGACTGCGCACTGTGAGCAGCCGTATGCGACAGCGAGCATTGTAGCAGTTTTCGGACCCACGGTTGAGTTTGCTGCGTTCCATATTGTTGTGTTGTATGATTATTTACCTTGGACGTGTATTGGTCGCTGATTCCCGCGACGCCAGCTGTACATTGCTGGCTCCTATCCATGATTTCTTGCTTTTCCGTTGCGTATTTACGCGCAGAGGTCGACGGTTCTTCGTGCGTACGCAGAGAGCTCGGCAACGTCCGAGTACCGCATATAGTCAAGGTCGTTGAAAGTCGAACTCAACTCTCGACCTCGACCTTCTTCGTCTCTCTCAATCTCGGCTGCAGTCTGAGCCCACATTCTTTCTTTTCATTCTCTTCTTGATGGTCTCTCTACGCTCATGTTTTCTATTTCTTACGCTGGTCGTATGCTCAGCCTCAGCCGAGAGTGCGTGGAACGGACACACCACGCCCGGTTCGACCGACCCTAGCAGCTTCCATCCATACTATGTCGCTCCAGGTACCAAAGGCTACGACTCTGGCTCTCGACTCGTCCACTACTCTGGGAAATGGCAAGAAAAGTACTCGTCTCAGTACGCGCACAAGTCGGTACATGCGACATCTCGCGCCAAGTCGTACGTCACATTCACTTTCACCGGTACCGGTGTCGAGTGGTTCGGGAACATGGACAAAAGACATGGTATCGCGGACGTGTACGTCGATGGCAAACTTATGGAACGAGTTGACACTTGGAGCGCGAAGAGCCTGCGGCAACAGCGGTTGTATTGGACGTTTGATTTATCGCACGGGAAGCACACTGTGAAGATCGTCAACTCTGGCGAAAAACGCGACGAAGCTGAGGGAACGACTGTCGATGTCGATGCTTTTGTCGTCACAGCAGGGACAACGACGCCTGGCTCTGTACTTCCTGCGTCGGCGCCGTCAGGACAGAACGACCCTATCTCTGGTCAAGACTATGCCGCTTCTTTCAGTAACTTGGCTAGTTCTCCCGTCGCGCCACAGTGGACACTATCTCAGAAGGGGACCACTGGTGTCCATGCTATGCAGCTAGCCGTCATCTCACAGTCGCACGCGCTCATCGTCGACAAGGTCGAACACAACCCGCTTTCGATTGACGGGCACCCTGCCTGGGCGGCGCTGTACAACCTCAGGACGCACTCTGTGAAGCCTCTGAGAATGCAGTCGAACTCTTTCTGTGCCGGTGGAACTTTTCTCAGTAACGGAACACTTATCAACGTTGGTGGCAACCCCGTTGTCGAGAACCATACGTCGGCCGCGGACTTTGGTGACGTGGATGGACTACAAGCTATTCGAGTACTTGAACCTTGCGATTCGGACGACGTCGATAATTGTGAAATGGTAGAGAACCACTCTAGGCTGAGGATGGCTTCCCCTCGCTGGTACAACACCGTCATTCGTATCTCTGACGGGTCTGCTATGATCATTGGGGGTTCGAAGAAGGGCGGCTGGATCAACAACTCTACGACCAACAACCCGACTGTCGAGTACTTCCCTCCAAAGGATATCAACGGAGTGAACGGGCTCCCTATCACACTGCCATTCCTGGTGGACACCCTAAACTCCAACCTCTTCCCTATCGCGTTCTCTCTTCCAGACGGCAGGGTCTTCATGGCTGCAAACAACGACGCCATGATCTACGACTGGAAGAACAACGTGGAGCATCGGCTGCCTCAGATCCCTAACGGCGTCCGTGTCACCTACCCTATGACTGGTACTGCCATTCTTCTTCCTCTTTCGCCGGCGAATAACTACGCTCCCGAGATTCTTCTGTGCGGTGGCTCGACGGTCGACGACAAGAAACCCGGATACGAGATCTCTTCCCAGGATCCCGCCTCCAGTCAATGTTCACGCATGGTGCTGACCGACGAAGGTGTCCAAGCGGGATGGCAAGTCGAACAGATGCCTCAAGCACGTACCATGCCCGACGCAGTTCTTCTCCCTACAGGCAAGGTGCTCATCGTTAACGGCGCAGGCTCTGGCATCTCCGGCTACGGCAACGTCGTCAACCAAGTCGGTGCCTCTAACGCGGACAACCCCGTCTTTACGCCTGTACTCTACGATCCTTCTGCTCCCGCCGGTCAACGGTTCTCCTCTGCTGGTATGCCGACGAGCGACATCCCGAGGTTGTACCATTCGGTTGCGACGATGACACCGTCTGGGATGATTATGATCGCTGGGAGTAATCCAAACTTGGATAGGAGCGAGATGAAGTATGGGACTGAGTATCGCGTGGAGTGGCTCAGTCCACCGTATATGGCCGTCGAGCGGCCTGAGATGGGAGACGTACCGAGGAAGATCAGGTTTGGGAGGACAATCAAGTTCGAGGTCCGTTTGCCATCGTCTTTGCAGGGAGCGGAGATCAAAGGTGAGTCCAATGTCATGTTGGGACTATGTCAAAGCTGAGCATAAATCACAGTCGTTCTCATGGATTTTGGCTATGTGACGCATGCTGTGCATGCCAACTCGCGCCTTGTCTACTTGGAGTCTTCTGTTGCCGATGGTAAAGTGTCAGTTACCGGTCCTCCCGATGGCAATATCTATCCACCTGGCCCTGGGTGGCTGGTTGTATTGGCCAATGACGTACCGAGCGAGGCAGTGAAAGTGATGGTGGGTGATGGGAAGAGTCCAGAAGTCAATGAAGGCGCTCTTCAAAAGTGAGTAAACGTCGTATACACTGGAATCTTTCGCTGATAATGGTCCGTGCAGCTTACTCGCACATAGTAGTGCTGACCAGTACGACGACGAAAAGCATCATGACGACGACGGCTCCGAGTAAACTTGTTCCACACGCTATTCCTTACCTTTTTTTCTATTTGCACAGTCTATCCAACGATGTTTTCTTTTTGTCCTTGAGCATGTATTTCTGTGATGTAGCTCTACCTTCGTTCAATGTTCACACATCTTTCTATCGTGTCTGGAACAACTGGGATTAAGGAAATATAATCATATGCAATAATGAAAAGCCGGGTAAAGTATCCTCACAGGTATCCTAAGTACTCGTACAACAGAGAAACAAGACGCAAGATGAAACCAAATGAGAATGACCTAATGCCCGACGTCCTTGGTGGACCTCTCCTCTCCGTCTGAATAAGCGTACTTTGAGTACTTGCGGATGGCCGCGCCCTTGAAGTAGAAGAGATAGGGAATAGCACAGCAAGCGAGAGCGATAAATGCCAGTAGTGAGCCCGCCCACTCGAAACCTAGTCGGTGATACCTGTTGATAATAAACTAAGCACGAGCTAACTGAGTGGAGAGCTCTAGAGGTACTTACATCTGTACCGTGAACAAAACAACACCAGCGCCCCAGAACGACCGGATGCATGTCTTTGCCGCGAGCGCAGACGCAGCCTGATGCTGATACGAATCCACCAGATAGTTGTTGGCCGAGTTATAGAGGAAGATGAACCCGAAGCCGACGGGGAAACCAGAGATGGCGGGTCCGATCCAGTGGACTCGTGGATATGATGTCCATGCAAAGATGAACAATCCGAGGGGGATGAGCCAGCAGGAAATCATCATGGGTATGAGACGTGCTTCTGGAGGAGGCGGGCCGCCGTGCTTCTTCCAGAGGGATCGGTAATGGCGATTGACGAGAGGGGAGCAGGCAGCGCTGCAGAGGACACCGATGGCCATTGGGATGAACATGAGACCGGTGATGCTTGCGCTATAACCTTTGCCTTCTTGGTAGACGATCGGGTAGCTGTTTGATCGTTAGTCCGCGAGTATACTGGGAGGTTTGGATGATCCACATACGCGACGAAGAACATGTACAACAGGCCGTACAAGACGGACATGTAAATCGAGATCAGGAACACGATAAGCTCGACGAAGAGCAGCTGGAACGGCCGCAGGAAATAGATTTTCAGTTCTTCGGATAGCGGCTTTCGGCTGATTTCCTGCTCTGTGACGTAGGAAGGGTCTCCGGTTTCTTTGCGCAGACGGCGGGCTCGCTTGAGCAGAATGGTCGGTGCGTATGTTTCTGGGACGGTGAGGACCATCAGGGCGTAAACGAATCCGGCGAGGATAAGTTGGATCCAGTATAGCCATCGCCAGCCCAGGTGGTCGCTGATGAAACCACCGACGAGAGGGCCTGGAGAGATAATTAGTACGAAGATAAGACTGGTCTATCGCTACTCACCGATGGCTGGGCCAATAAAGGGTGCAGCACTGAACGCAGCCATGGGCACTCCTCGCTCCTCGTTTCTCCACAGGTCTGCGAGTGTTCCTCCTACAATCGTCATCGGAGCACTGTGCTTCTTGTCAATCTTGTGAGTATTCAAAAATGAGATGGTCACGCACCTGAAGCCAATACCATCGATCGCTCGAGCAACTAGGAGCGTACCAATATTCTTGGCCACAGCTCCGGGTATAATGAAAAGAAGCCCAACCAACAGAGTCGAGACGTAGATGACCTTGCGGCCGTACAGCTCGCTCATTGGTGCGAAGAACATGGGGCCTGCGGGGATGAGTTACTCGTCCATAAGAGAGAAGCGGGACAACACGTACCAATGCCAAATCCAACGACAAAGAGGGTAATCGTCAAGAATGCGACCTCTGTAGACACATGGAAGGTCTCAGTGACGCCCTCGATGTCTGCCGTGATGACTGCAGAGCAGAACGCCACGGTGAAGCAAACCAAGGAGATCATGATTGTGCACCACCATTTCTTTGCCTTTGACCAGTTCTTTGGGTTCTCTGGGTCGCCGTCGGTAAACGTCACCAGCTTGTATTGCACCTTTTCCTCATGGCCATCAACTTCGCGAACGTGGGTCTGGAGGATGATACCAGACGACGTCTCGTGTCGGTATTCTTCGAGGTTGGCGTCATTGCTGAGAATACGAGTAGGGATGTTGAGGTCCTCAATAGCCGGATCTTCGAATGGGTGCAAAGTACTCGTGGAACCGGTCGAGTTCTTCTTCTCCAAGTCCGTGTGGGCCATGGCTGCACGCACCATCGACGAGGCAGATTTTGGATACGCAAAGGACGTAGCAGCTCTAAATGTCCTGTACGTTTTTATTGCTAGCCACACGGTTACAGACATTACCGGTGGCGAAGAGGAGTGCTCGGCCGATGCTCTATCGCCTCGCTTCGGGCGACAAATTTTGTATACATGTTCCTGCTATTCGAGTGAGCGACGGATACGATTGGCTGAGGAGGTATACCAATACCTAAAGTCTGTGGATGCCATCGTAAGATCCCCGCTTGCGCCCACTCAGTTGCCCCGGACAATTTGTATATTTGGCGGGCGGGGACTCTGTCCGCGACAGTGTTCTTGCCAAGCAGAAGATAACGCGAGCAACGAGTGGAGGTACAATCAACGTGAGCACTAGAAAAGGCAAAGATGCGATCAATCCGAGAGGTGCTTCTTCGCCGATCATGACAGAACCTAGACCGAATGAGGCAGGTCCCGCCAAAACTCGCGCGTAAAGTGTTCCTCACCTCCTGAGCTCAATTTTGCTCCCATTCCTTCAGTTTTTGGCCTAGAGACTTTATTTAAAGACGTAAATGCTCTGTAAGGCCTCTATGGCGTAATGGTAGCGCGTCGCTTTCCTAAGCGCCGGGGCGCTGAACAAGGCGAAGGTTGCGGGTTCGATCCCCGCTAGAGGTTTTGGCCCTTGCCTCAAGGATGTCTGTACAAAGTACTACGAAAATCTACGGAGGATGTGATCAGGTATTCCATTGCATTACAAGCTTTAACACAGCTCCTAGCTAGTGTTTCGGCCTTTGCAAGTCTTTTTCTTAATGGTTGTGGCCCGAATTATTCACATAATGAAACGAGTGCCGGAGGCCCGGTACTAGTACTCGGTTATATGCGCCACAACAAATTAAAATCAGTGGCACATGCGACTTACCATGCTGAACAAAGTAGCAGTAAACTTCTGGGTAGTTTGGTAAGACTAGCCTTGCACGCCTTCAATACCAAGGCCAGAGGTTCCTGACAGAGCACAGGTCTTGATAAAATCCTGCATCGCTGCCAGGGATGGCAGTTTAGCACCTGACTTCAGCATTGCCTGAGCAGCCCCGAGGAATCCTGAAAAAATCTTAAAGTATGCCAGGAAATGTCATTTGGCCTGGTCTTGGTTCCATGCGGTATGTAGCGAGATGGGCTTTGTAAATGTATGCATGTTTGCCTCAACATTAAGCAGCATCTGTTCAGGTGAGCCGTGAAACGAAAGGAATCTAGAGGAAAGATCTTCCGTGTCAGGATGACTTCCTAATTCAGAGGAGAGTTCAATTCCTCGTCAGAATCAGCTCCTAAAACATTGGAAGTGCTCGGAGGTGCCACTCCATTCTCAGATGCAGTGAGAGCAGCTGAATGTCTGAACAAGTGTGAGGAAATGAGCATCACCATACAGCTCAAAGTATAGAACCAATATCAGCATAGGATAGAAACTTAAAAACAATATTCAAAGTCCCGCTCTAGAGCATCCGAGCTAGGTGTCCTACGCTTGCCATACCGTGCTCCCCTTTAATCAATGACAGAAGGAACTTGATCCTTCGTCATCCGATGTACAAAGTCCATTTCGGGGCTAATAGTCTAAGCTTTGCTCATAAACAATGCCAAGCACGCTAATGGACACAATCATCCAGATAAAATTTCTAGACGTCATGCATGCAAACGAACTGTGACATCGAATGAGGAAAATAACGTGGGTTTGTGTCGTAATTTTGGTGAGATGGTTGTCCAACCTCAGAATTCGGAAGTAGAGAGAGAGGTGTCGAGTTGACGCCCATCCGGGGCCATCACGTCTAGGATCAATCTGCAGGAAACAGCGAGGACTCAGGCCCTCAGGCCTTAGGACCCTGCACAAACTCCCACAAGCCGAGTAAGTATAACAGTAGCAGAAACTTGCAGTATTTGCTCACTGTGGTAATCGGCTGCTGGCAATACTCAGATCAATACGGGACAGTCACGGTCGCGAATCTCACTTCAAGTTCAAGTTCGCACACAACCAGCATGGACAAGGAAGAGTTGAAATTGAGGGAAAAGCGTGCAGATCTACAGGATAGAATTGCTGAGAAGTGGTTTGCAGTCAGTCAAGACAAGCAGCGGGTGGACCTGATGCTCACGTTGCGGGTTACAGTACGCGTGCAAACACAATATTTCTTTCAAAGAGACTCGAGGTAATCCTGTTACCACACAGCGAGATGTTTGTTTAGCGCGTGATCTACAGATTCTCCCATCTGTCTTGCGTCGTCTTTGGAACAAGAATCGGGAATTGTGCGCCGGACCATTGAGCCACAGAAGTTGCAACGCATAAAGTCTTCACTGCAGTGGGTATTCTGGCAGGAGATGACATGCTTCACTAATGCCATCAAATCGTTGTACTTCCTTCCACGCTGAGGATCGTTCTCAGGCAGGTGTTCGTTGCATATTCCGCACACGATGTCGAGATCAGAAAATGAGATTGCTAGTGCGGCGGCCTGGGATACGTAAGACGACTGAGACGCGGTAAGTGTTATGGTACCAGGCAGAGCAAATAGATATGTGGTGTAGAGTTGGATGGGAAACGGAAGGGGGAATCGAAGTGGGTGTGACTAACACTACGCCTAGCGATGAGTAGCTCTGGGACTGGTGAACACAAAGGTCGGAGTGATGTCTACGGTACGCAAGCCTAATCTCTTCTGCCGAGAATCGATGGACCAGACGTTAAGTCGATCTATCCCGGTCGTTCGTGTTGGGGAGTGAAAGATCTTTAGACAGGAACTATAGACTATAAAGGGGTGGGTTTAGAGTTGAGAGTAGAGTGAGAGAGTAGAGGGAAGAAACAAACAATACCCTGGATCAGACTAATACGATACGATACCTGATACGATGAACGACTACGGCTGAATCCTCACGAGTACTTG
>JAXQKB010000269.1:0-19156 GCA_037042295.1 Irpex sp. Y119-03 | reverse complement strand
CAGGAATGACGTAGGAATTGAGAGAAAAATCGGAAAAATAGTCAAAAATAAAAGGAAAAATTGTCCAAGTCGTGACACAATATAGCCTCGTTCCCGCCGATATCACCGCCAAGGTACACCAACCTCTTCATTGCTCCAGGGCTGTAGCATCGTTCAGGTTACTAATGTCAATACTGTACAGCTCCCACCTAGCATCTCTTTCGAACAAGGCTCGACCATTCCGAGTGTTTATATCACTGCCGTATTCAGCTTCTATAGTGGGCTGAGTGGTTCCGAAAGACGTGGTGCTCAACTGACGCCATTCTGGGTGGAAGGAGGACGTGGGACATATACAGGCCAGCCACTGCTCATTATTGGAGGAGCCTCTAGCGTTGGTCAGGCAGGTGAGTCTGCATTTATCAGTGTAGCGCACGACCTACAGAGAGTATATTAATTTTAATACGCTGTCCAGTCATCCAAATTGCCAAACTCTCCGGATTCAGTCCCATCATTGCCACCGCCTCTTTGCGAAACGTCGACCTTCTCAAGTCCTTGGGAGCAACCCACGTTATTGACCGGAACGCACCCCTGGAAGATGCAGTGAAAGCAGTGACTTCTGAACCAATCACATACATTTACGACTCCATCTCTACAAAGGAGACGCAGGTCCCTGCGTACGAGCTTCTCGCACCGGGTGGGACCTTCATCATCGTCTTACCGTTCGCGGTAGACAAGGATAAGGTGGACGACTCAAAGGTCGTTGTGGCATCTTTCGGTTCCCCTTACGATCCCAACCAGAAGCCGCTCGGTGTTGTGGCTTATAAGCATCTCCCCGCCTTGCTTGAAAGCGGTGAATTTAAGGTTGGTATTTGAACTTCATCGGGCGATGAGCAAGAATGGCTTAAGAATATTTTGCGATTCGAACAGCCGAATAATGTGGAGCTTGTATCCAACGGTCTTGCTGGGATTCCCAAGGCGTTGGAGCGGTTTAAGACGAACTCTGTTAGCGCTGTTAAGCTCGTCGCTTTGCCTTGGGAATGAACAGGAGAGATACGCAAAGTGAAAAGGCCCTTTCATCATGTCCACGGTATCTATGTATAATCACAATTGATGCAATAAAATACTACAGCGGTTTTGACATATACCGTACATTCAAATCTACATTGATTTTCGGAGCGCAGAGCTTATGGATGTGAAAGACTTCGTGCATTTGCTTCAAAAACAGATGAATGGTACGTATTTTTCGATCCAGATACGATAGCAGAATATGATACATAAATCAAACAACAAGCGATATATAGTATCGATACTATGCGACCTCCATATCCGAACCGTCGCTGTTTCCTCCACTATCGCTCTTGGCACCACTACCCGAAAAATCACTGTCCTAGACTTACGAGCGTACTCAGCAATGACAATGGACGCATGCTTGTTTCTTGGACTCACCTCTGCTAAATTCCACCCTGACATCACACAGATATCGTACCAAATCCCTTTCTGAAGTTCGGAAAACGCCGTGAATATCCGGGGAGCGCAAGCATTGCACAAATTATCGCGACCTGGGCTGTTTTCATCTCCAGAATGACGCCAAAGCCATTCGTCCATGGGCCTCATTGCCATAAGACTCGTCATGGAACGAGATGAGTGTGCAGTGGCAGTCAAGTATGCCAGTGTAGCAAAACATGATTCCTTCTCTACGTCAAATGGCTGGCGACAAGTTCGGGGGCTTTGTTGAATGTCTGAGAATATCTTGAAAAACTTCAATTTCTGTTCCACCAGAAATTCGCGGACTTTAATACACTCTTGCAACTCTGCAAAGGACAGCGTGTGAATTCGATCCATGTTCTGGTTCGACGCAGCAGCAAAAAGAATGTCGGTGGATGATATGTGGGCGGCGCATTGAAATAACGCTATTGATGCTAAGTCGTTTAAGCCGAGTTGACGAGCAAAGTGGAGGATAGCGATACAATCATTGTTATCCCACCAAACTTGACATGATGGGGTTCGTATACTGTTTGTATGATCGTGGTCGGGGTCTTCGTCTCTTTCAGCCGTATAGCACATGCGTATCCTTCGTATCGCCTCGTCCTTGATCTCTGTAAACCCATATTTATAGCCCAGACGAAGTGCTGAAGCAACAGTTAAAAACTCGAGCTTCACGTTGTGACTGTAGAATCTAATTATTGTTGTAATCAGTGTAATACAGGGACATTTGCTGGATGACGCACTGCTGGCTACTAGATAATTTGAAAATGATACTGAGCACGGTTGCAACCTCTTCTGCTCCGTCATCCGCTAGATGGACGACTGGACAACCTTCGTATGTATCTTTGGCCTTACCAATCTCCGGTTGAGGGATCTCGAACATATCGCGGAAAATTTCTGAGTATCTGACGAGCGGCCCTCGATATACGCGGAAACCTGTATTCTCGGCAACGAGAACGACATTGCCATCTTCGTACCACAAGGTCGGATGCTTGGTGAATTCCTGAACGGTCATTGCGATAACTTACGCGTTCCCCAGAATCGAGTCAGAGACCGACTGACAGGTAATGGCAGTGTAGTGCACTAATGGTGGTTCGAGGAAGAAACTTAAGCGCTTACTGCCCCTGAAAAACATTTGCTTTGAGCTCAGCGTGTTGGGTTTTATATGTACCATCGCGTTGAGCATGCCTATTTTATGTCTGGTATCAAGTACCAAGGCTAAGGGTTGATTACGAGCTTAGTTATCCCACAACCGAAATGACGCTCTCGTAATGCTGGAGGCCCGACGCGTCCGAGTTGAGAGCAAGTACCATACAGCCGACAAGTAGTCTATAGTAGTAGGTATCCAGCGGTCAGTCTTCTGATACAACGACATAAGTACGAGAGCGGAGATACAAGAGCACATGAATACTTTCATAAAGTTCTGTATGATAAGCAGCGTCACCGTCCGTTACGAAGGGCGAGTTTCTAGATCATAATAAGGAGCACGATTTGGCCGATACAACTCACATCATAAACGTCAAAGGTGCGGAGAATATATAAATATGGTAGTTAGAGGAGAGAAAAAGTCTGTGTATCGTCGCGACAGCAAAGTCCTCACCGCTGCCAGTGGCACCGATCTCCCGGGCCCCTCCGTCCAGCGCGACTAATTCACCTTGTGCACGTCCCTTTTGTGCCTCTTCAAGGTATCCTGACGCGAGAATGGCTTGCGGCATAAGTCGCAAGTCCACTTCCGAGGGCCATGCACGGAATCCATATGCCTATGCAGCTCGTGCGGGCGTTTAAAGGGAGTTCTCCCACAGACCCCACAGACGAG
This sequence comes from Irpex sp. Y119-03, assembly GCA_037042295.1. Lineage (NCBI taxonomy): Eukaryota > Fungi > Basidiomycota > Agaricomycetes > Polyporales > Irpicaceae > Irpex > Irpex sp. Y119-03. Next base: position 15,876 of record JAXQKB010000269.1, on the reverse strand, counting down.
CTGCGCCGAGGATGGCTGTGCCGTAGGTGTAGCTTCATTTGTCCAGTCCTGATTATCGGCGGTCTGTAGGGCGTCGTGGACCGGAAGTTGGGAAATGTATGGGCCTGTACTGGAAATGCCAGGCGCGATGAGAGGGCGCGATGAATTCTTGGCAGAGCGCAAGCCCTCTAAGCCAATTTCCGCGGCAGGAAAGGCTGGAGGTACGACATGAAGCGGCAGGCTCGTTCCATGAGTATGTGGATAGTGGACCGCCTCAGCAGCTGGAGACTGCACCGCATTGACTTGGGAGAACGTAACAGTTTCTGTGGAAAACGTCTCATCAGCTCATGCGGATTTACTTGCGAGTAAGAGAGAGCCTTACGGGGTCCTGAAGGGGCATAAAGATGTACGGTTTGCGCCGCAAGAGTATAGGGAGGACCGAAAAGGCCGTGATCAACGGAGTGATACGGGTGAATTTGGTATGGGCCACGGTTCGTTGACGACCCACGATCTCCAGTAGAGATCGCAGATGGAAGGCGGTAGGTCAAGTCTGGATGTGTCTGCTGAGCGACACTTCCGTGTTGCACAACGGCGGGTCGTAACACCAGCTGTTGAGCAGAATGGACCGTCGCTGCGCCTCGTGAAGATGTTGCCTGCTGCGGAGGAGCAGGATTATCTTCATGGGTGCAGCTGCTCCTAGTCGGAGGAACGCCGTAAGCTTCGTTATTGTAGTGTTCAGTGTGTTGGTCCATCGTGGATTCTGCAGGAGTGCCTCTGCAGTTTTAGTCGGTAGGTCCGTCTTTTTATGTCGGGATGCTATGCTATGCATGTCAACGATGAGGCTACGACCCTCGTAGATTACTGGACGAAAACCCTTGAGGTCGGGTTGCATAGGGTAGAGGCAAAATCTAAGTTCCCGGGTTGATAGGGTAGACACAAAGTTTGACCACAGTGCCAAAGGTGTCCACTCCGCGGGAATTGACGGACGATTACTACAGCACCCTTTTGAGGTTACTCGTGTTGCGACCCAGGGACGCCGATTGCACTGCGATTTGTGATTCAACGTTCTTGTGCATATAGTAAAGTTGGACGGGCACTTACAGAGCGTGTCACCAGAACATCGTAGGCAGCAAACAATGTCCATTCTTTGTTCAGGGCCAGGAAAGTAGTGTCAAATGCATCTTTGACAGAAGCCTGTGTTAAACGTAGTACAAGTACAAGGCGGAAACTGGATGCGCATGTCTACCGTACAAAAATCTGAAGTGCGTATGTGAGAGCGGTGTTAGTATTGAAAGGATCCATCTTTCATGAAGGGGCTACCGTTGGATATCAAATAGAGGTCGTGGCGGTGTCTTTGATACAGCGTGGACAATATATCGAAATTCGAAGTACACACGGGCAGTGCGTACAACGTGGTGTTGATCCACTGGAACCGATAGGCTGGGACATGGCAGAGACCGGCGACAAGCCACACAGCAGGTAAAGTCGTCCTGCCCAATTTGAGTGAGTAGGAGGCCAGAAAAGACGGATAGCGATCGCTGGCGACTGAGGTCATAGATACGACCACCGCCGTCGGAGTTAGCGAGCTTCAGCGGCCATCAGCCTACCGTTGCGCTATGCGTCGGGAATAGCGAGAGGTGTTCACACTGGAGGCAGACGAAGAGAGCTGTTAAGTTGCGTCCTCGAAGTATTTATTGGGACCCTGAGCATAGGCTGATCGGCGTTTTAAGAAGGCTATGGTTCCATATGATCATGAGACGGTCCGAAGATCGAGCTCTAATAACAGGTGCGTACATGGATCTGGATAGGAAAGTAAGTACACTTACTCAAAGCAAAGGGAAGCCTCTCACTAAATGAGCTATCCCTTGTTTGCCGGTGTATCAACTTGAACGTGGCACCTGAACGACTCTGGCACTTGTTGTATGGAGCCACAAAATATGCGATTCTGGTCTTTCGCAACTGACACGAGTCCATCCAGTCGTTGTCCTTAACAGGCGGATTTTGAGGAAGAGTTGACGATCAATAGTATTGAGACTCGATGGAGCTGGAGGCAAAATGAAATGATGGCAGAAACCCGGCAGCCGCGCAGAGAATGGGCGTCCATGACATAAGCATCAGATTCTCGATTGAATCTGATGCCGATGAGCTTCGAATTGCTTGAATAGGCAGTTCCTGTCTACGTAGCGCTAAGTTGAAAGGGCTCATAACGACCAAAATACGCCATGTAATCATTCATAGCTGTGATGGCGGATGACTCATGTTAGTTCTTATAATTTGTTTATACGGTTCTAGCTCTTTTCTCATCTAAGGGAAGTACTTCAAGTTGTGGTGAGGCCTTCTCCTCGTAACAGATCAACATGCAGGCAGCGAGCCGGTATCTACACTCACACCGTATTTTCTATCAGTTCTGGCTTGTGCTTACGCACTACTAGCGTCATTACTTAGCGTTGATGGTCAAGTTCTGCAGTAAACTGTCTGCTGTGGGTACTTGTGATATGTATTTTTGCTTTCTTCGTTCTTGCCCGGTGCACCACAGTGGTTATACTTACGACGACATGCACGCGCACACCTCCCCGAAGTGAGACAGCTAAATATACCCTAGTAATGCCGCTTCATTGTCTTTATGCCAAACGATTCCGCGTCTAGTTTTGAAAGGTTACTTATGGGCCGTTATGGAGCGGTATCGGCGTACCCTGGGACCTGGTGTACTTACTTACCCTTGATGATAAGAAGGTGCGGATCACAAGAATGAAATTGAAGGATCTGTCAGGATGGCCACAACATCATTGTCCCCTCGAAACGAGCAGTCGCGTGCGTTCGAGGCTTGTCCGCAGTCGGTGTGACCAGCGTGACAAGGGCGGCGGCAGTCCGGCAGAGACCGTGACGAATAGGACCATGCAGCGCATAAAGGCTATCCGTGATGGTTCGAGCATTTTGTCGCTGTTCATCACGACGCCCGACGCCCTGTACTGACTTGTTGTACTCTCTTGTACTGACTACTGACGATTCTCACGGCTTTACGCAATGTCGAATACCCCGTACTATCGATGACCCAGTAATGCAAAGGGACAGGAAGTGCAAAAATTTGCAGTTCCGGGTGTTTCACTAGTCCGGGTCTCTCGCAAAAAATCACACATATGTAAGTACGTATATAGGCCACGATTCCCTCATCTTGTGAGTATTTGGTAGATACTTGATGAATGAAAATTCAGATACTGTCCTGAAAATGGGGAATCACGCTGTTTTGGTCACTGATGGCTGCATAGAGGCCATAGAGTGGCTCTCAAAGGCCTAGGACTTTGCATGCATACTTTAATATACTAGTACTACTCGAATAAAATACATTCTCTCATAAATCGACAGTGGGGCATGATAGGGACAGGCATTTCGACCGGAGGACGAGGACGAAGTGACAATCAAGTTCATACTCCGACGCGCGCGAGATACATGAACCAATCAACAGCTGCAAGCGTACTGACGGGATCAACGGGGCTCGAATATCGACGGCGTTTAGACGTGACACGCCGTGACCAAGACAGTGGTTTGGCAGGAGCAAAGTTACCTTCGTGCGGCCTCTCCTGTACGATGATATCCTCCCCGAAAAATCTGAAATCTCAAGATTCTATAGCCAAGATGTACCACTATAGTAATATCACATTTCCGAAGCCCCAGCCTGGAGGAAATATGCAAGTGGGCTAGTAATGCAAAATTTTTGCACTACTGGGTCATCGATAGTACTCCTCGCTTCAAGAATACCGTGACAGGCCGGCCGGTGTGACGGCCTCCACCTCCGACCTACAGGACTACTACTCTGATGTCCCCGTGAGTTTATTCTTGTCCAAAACACTTCACGAGTCGTCTGCGGCGAACTCATCCCTTCATTTTCCTCCTTTCCTCCTCCCCTCATCTTCCCTCCTAGCCGCCTCATCGTCTGTCAGGCGCAGACGACCCCTACGCCTCCAGCAGCTACCTCCATTTACCCCCAGAAACAGGTCGACAAGCACCAGCCATGTCCGGATACACCAACATGGAAAACAACTCGCCCTACAAGGAGCCAGAGTACAGCAGCAGCCACTGGCTTGAGCAGCAGGAAAAGAAGGGCCGCAAGTCGAAGTACATCGTACGTCGTGTCCCATCATGTTGAGATGTCGCAGTCACCCAAGTCACCTCAACTTCAGGTCATCGGTTCACTGGTTGGACTCGTCATTCTCGTAGCTGCAGGTATTGCTATCGGCGTCACTGTGTCCAAGAACCACCACAGTTCTGCGTCGTCCGCCCTCAGTAGCTCAAACAGTACTGGTGGCAAGAGTGGCGCCGTCAACGAGACCAACCCGAACGATCCTAGTTCGTTCGTCAAGAATGACGCGCTTAAGCACTCGTTCTATGGCTTGGCTTACACCCCGGAAGGCTCACAACTGCCTGACTGTGGTAATTCGCTCGGTATGTGTCTTGGAATGTGGAGTCAATATCTTGGCTGAACTGCGGTTTAAAGGCGCTGTTATCGAGGACATCCAGGTAGGATCTTTTTATGAATATCAAATGGTGCTCATAACTGACGTTATTTGCAGCTCATGTCACAGCTAACTTCTGTGAGTTCAAATCCTATATGTTCACTCTGGATGTGATCCTCACATTATTATAGCGAATCCGTCTGTATGGAGCTGACTGCAACCAGTCTGCGCTCGTGGTACGTTTTAATGTGCTTGAAGTTTTGAATACGGTCACTCATCGGTCAACCCTAGCTCGAGGCTATCAAGCAGACCAAGGTCGATATGGGTGTTTACCTCGGTATCTACAACGTCCCCACCGATGGCGGCGCTGCATACGTCCGTCAACGGGACACTATCGTCGACGCGCTCAAGACTTACGGAACAGACCACGTCCTCGGCATCACAGTCGGCAACGAGTTCATGTTAAAGTTAGCACCCTGGATTCCATTCACCTGATTGACCTGGCTCTGATCTGGAACCTCATCTAGCTATGTTACCAACTACGCTGGTGGTGCCGATGTTAACACACCCCAGGGAGACGTAGGTGCCGAACTCCTGATTGCCAACATTACGGACGCTCGCAGCACCTTTGGCGGCTTGGGTCTGTCAACGACTTTGCCCATTGGAACCGCTGATGCTGGCAGTTACTTCAACCTCCAGGTGCTGGAGAAAGTCGATTACGGAGTATGTCGTAAATTCTCCCAACCGAGATGTCACGCTGACATCGTATGCTATTTTTAGATGTCCAACGTCCACCCATGGTTCGCCAACGTTTCCATTGCCGAAGCTGCCGGTTGGACGGCCGACTTCTTCCAGGAGACCAACGTCGACGTTGCCAACAACCTCACCAACAAGCCCAAGATGTTCATCGCCGAGACTGGTTGGCCGAGCAAGTCCAGTGACGCTGGCAACGCCAACAACGGCCCTTCGCTCGCGTCGGTGGACAACTTGCAGATATTCCTTGACACCTTTGTATGCCAGGCGAACACGAACGGGACTGGATACTTCTACTTCGAGTACTTTGACGAGACGTGGAAGGATGCGCAGTTCGGTGGTGTTGAGGGCTGGTGGGGATTGTTCAACGCCGAGTACGTGCTCTCAGTCTTTCATTCCTTCAAGTCTCTAATCCTCTTTTATTGTAGCAAAACCCTCAAGAACATCACCATTCCAGACTGCCACATCGACTAAGGATCAGCTTATATCTCTACTATTCCCTCATCTCTACAGCCATGGACCTTATCTTTTCTGGACTACGCTCTGTTCTCTCTCGCGCTCCCTCTGTTGTTCAACTCCTCTATTTCTTTTACGGCGCACTGATCTGTGGGTGACTATCGCCGATGGACACTGTAGTTTACCCATTTTCTTTACGCGTCGAACCGTCTTTCTCGCATCGTTGCGAATTCCACTCGTTTCTTCTCGTCGCTCCTTTATACGTCGGATCCTTGACCGGATCTCAGGATTATGATCATTGACTTCCGTCATTCTCATCGCCTCCGTCTCCCCATTTCGTCATCTCTCGAACGCACGAATGTATTCTCATGGTTAGTGGTTAAAAACGGACAGTAATCTACTCTAGGTTTCTTGATGATCCCTTTCTTGGGTCTATGGTACGCTTATGTGACTTGGACACTGGTAGCATTTCGATTGGTGGTGCGTAGTTTTCATTGTGCACGGCTTGTATTCTCCGCTAATGATCCTTTCGACGTGTCACAGATACCTGCTCACTCCTTCCCCGCGCTGCGCAGAACGCTGACAGCTGCCTTCTAGCCTCACGCGGGGCGCGTTCAAGGATGCCCCTGTCAGCGTCTTCGGCTCGCACTGACATATACGGACGATTGTTCCCAGTAGGTAACATCGTGACTACCTCCATGTTTAACGCACCCGGCAGAAGATGATAAGATAGACCCAGTACACTATCGACCGCATCACATGATCGGCGTGACAGCGTTTACGAGAGCTTTGGCGGAGGAATGTGACAGAAAAACCCTTGCGAAAGTAATAGCTCATCGACACGAGCATCTTTACAAAATCTGATTCCCTAACTCTGTAGTATACACTTGGATGTATGGAAATAGGGCGTAGGATCTTCGTAAGTGCTCTAGTTCTCCTACAATGACATGATTTGTATATCCCGAAGCACGCGTCTGTTGCGAAAATGAGGAATTAGTATTTAGAGTTCGCTCGATCCAAGTACTTAAATATATTCGGTTCGGCAACGATGAGGAGACATTCATAGCTCGGGCGACAGTACGTTGCGGCTCGAGCGACGGTATGTTGAATTATGGACGGGATACACTGTAAACACCTGCTGCGAGCTCAATACCTACGAAACAGAGCCGCAAGAACCAAGAGAACTTGTGGGCTTAAAAATACTTACCACGGTCATCGTGTCCTTCCGAACCATATTTTCGCAGACATGGAGAAAGTAGGCGTTACGCCTTCTTAAGTCATATGCAACTCACTCTGTTCATGTTATTCCGCACTCTCATTGTATATTGTAATACACTCTTCGCACCTCGAAGTCGGTAGCAGTAACTTTGTTATTGTCGAATCCGGATAAGTACGTATCGGGCGTTTATACCAGCGACGTAAGCTCTGCACGTGATCGTCACACTGTGACAGGGGTGGTCGAGAGTGTACTGGGTCTATCTTACGAGGAGCCGGAACAACATCCTCAAACTCATATATTCTGGCCAGACGGTATGTGCGTTAGCAACTCCTGAACTCCAGCTCGATTAAATAGCTAAGTGATGGTCGAAGATATTTTTACACAACAATACATACGCAAATGACAGAAATCGGCGTCAGTTGTGTCTAAATATAACTTCTCGTCAATTTCAAGGAATCCGGTCATGGACATGCTGTTTCGAAGCATTCAACTCTGGCCGACATGTCAAGGATATGCCCTGCCGAGCATTATCCTTGACGTCTACCGACGTGATCTGCATCACCGTCCGGCCGACATATGACCGTCTGGGTCTTCGTTCGTTGTCGTGGCCACTCATGACATCCTCAGCTGCGTCTTCGTCAGGCATTGTAGAATGGAGCAAGATACTTTCCTCGGCGGTTTGGCTTGGCACATGAACGTTCGCGGCGGCAGTTCAGAAGTTCACTCCTTTGACTGCACTTCAAAGTCGTCAAATTGGATTGGTGGACTTACCTGCCGTGCACTCATGTGTTCGTGTCGGATGGCCAGCAGTTACTGCGAATATTGTCCACGGAGGGTTGATCGTTTTGTGGTGGGATGGTATATAACGAAGGAGAAGAGAGGAGTTACGAAGTCAGCCAAACCTCAGCAGCGAGCAGCAAGTCCTTCAAGCACATACCCCAAGGTTTTTCGACATGGCCAAGGTTTCTGCGTCCTTTGCGGCTCTCGCCGTCCTCCTTCCTCTCGTCTCTGCTCAGTCCCAAGTCTGGGGCCAATGTAAGTTTCTTGATTTTGTAGCACATATATTGTAGTTGATATGTCTGCGCATAGGCGGTGGTATCGGCTGGACTGGCCCAACCACCTGTGTTGCCGGTTCGTCCTGCGTCAAGTCTAACGACTACTACTCGCAGTGTATTCCTGGTGTAAGTGTTTGCACACTGAAGTACATCAACTCTCGATTCTGACAATAAATTTCGAATAGGCTGCTGCTCCCTCATCCGTCCCGCCACCCAGTCAACCGAGTTCCGCTCCCCCGAGTTCGCCGAGCTCTTCCTCTGCTAAGCTGCAGACGGTCGCGAAAACTGCTGGCAAGCTCTACTTCGGTACCGCCACCGACAACAGCGAGCTCAGCGATGCCGCTTACACCGCCATCCTTGACGACAACACCATGTTCGGCCAGATCACCCCCGCTAACAGTATGAAATGGGATGCTACGGAGCCTTCGCAGGGCCAGTTTACGTTCAGCGGTGCCGACCAGATCGCCAACCTCGCCAAGACGAACAATATGCTTCTCCGCGGTATGTTTACTGTTGCTATCCTGTGTGAAGTGGTGAAGAAGCTGACCGAAATGGAAAGGCCACAACTGTGTCTGGTACAACCAGCTCCCGAGCTGGGTGTCGAACGGAGGGTTCACCACTGCTCAACTCACGACCATCATCCAAAACCACTGCAGTACTCTTGTTTCTCGTTACAAGGGTCAAGTGTACGTTTATTATCTCTACTTGTCTCCCAAAATGCATGCTAACGTCTTCTTGACAGTTGTACGTGTCTTATTCGTTTTGTTCCTAGTTCTAGCCCTTCTAATCAGTTCATTCTCTACTCCCTGAAGACGCCTGGGATGTTGTTAACGGTTAGGACAACTTGACAATGAACATTGAATCTACCTCTCACCTCTTTTTATAGAACCATTCAACGACGACGGCACATGGCGGTCCGACGTGTTCTACAACACTCTGGGCACTTCTTTCGTACAGATTGCTCTCAACGCCGCTCGCCAGGCTGACCCTACCGCGAAGCTATACATCAACGACTACAACATCGAGTATCCAGGCGCCAAGTCTACCGCCATGCAGAACCTCGTCAAGTCCCTGAAGTCCGCAAACGTTCCCCTCGACGGTATAGGTCTCCAGAGTCACTTCATCGTTGGCGGGACGCCTTCCGCCTCAAGCCTCGAACAGAACATGAATGCTTTCACCGCGCTTGGTGTTGAGGTCGCTGTCACGGAACTCGACATCCGCATGACCCTCCCTTCAACACCCGCTCTGTTGGCTCAACAGAAGACGGACTACACGACAGTCATCTCTGCTTGCCAGGCCGTCAAGGGATGTGTTGGTGTTACAGTCTGGGACTGGACTGACAAGTACTCTTGGGTGCCCAGCACCTTCTCTGGCCAGGGCGCTGCTTGCCCGTGGGACCAGGTACGGGTTCTATTCATGTCCTGGGAAGAAACGTTACGCTAAACCGCTTGTCAATACAGAACTTCCAGAAGAAGCCTGCTTTCGATGGTATTGTCGCTGGGTTTCAGTCTTGAACGCTCCCTCACGAATGCGGGGAAGGCGTACTAGTGGCTAAAATTATGCGGGGTAATATTGTATTCTGCGCTTGCTGACTGTCATCTGTCTGGGAAATGCAATCGTTTTCAATAGAGCTCATTAAGTGTGACGATCACTCGAGTGTCACAGTCCAAATGCATTCGTTCGGGTAGACTGTATCGCGGAGGGTCGGGGTCCCGTATGTTACCCCACACCTCTACTATCGACTGTAAGTGACTTCATTAGCTAAATAAGCTATACGCGGAGTTTCGGGATGCTCATTATCTCACAGTTATAGCTGATTTGATGTCGCAATGACGTTGAAACATCGGTGTTCGAGAAATTTGTTGCTCTTTTGGCTGGATATGTATATGCGCCCCACCCCGCCTTGTTAACTAGTCCTCCGACCGTCAGGGACTCTCGAGCCCATCCTATCGCTATCGGCAGGTGTTTGCCTCACAGATGTAAGGCTTTGACGTTCTCTCCTCCTGAGGACTCACGAGGCGTGCATAAGGATTCTGCACCGAGAGGGACGTTCTTTGACGCGTGAAGCCCAGCCGCAGTCGAGCCGCCTAGTGAGTTTCTCACACACCCATGACTTTACTTCGAAGCTCATGTGAAATATGACGCGGTTTCGTAGTCGTGGGGACAAGTGCGACCGTTATCCCTACTAATATAGATCAGGTTGCTCGTCAGCTGCTATGTATGCCCCAAATGCTGTGCTCAATTTCACAGAAATCGGGGATCACCTTGCTGTTCTAGTGACAAGTCACAGATACATGGGAAGTCTGCAACTACTTCAGTCTTGTGCTTGGAGCGTCTTGATAAACTAGTCCCGACCACAACACATGTGAGTACTCCTATACAACCCGCTTGTCTCTGACACAGGGTACCCATTGTATCGTAGTTCAGTCGATATTACCAGTGAACTGAGTAATAAACAGCGGAGACTCAGGGCCCACAATACAACCACAGGAAAGCCAATACAGCGCTCTTCATAGACCGCAACCGGCCAAAATCCCGACATGACAAACCCTCAGGCCTCATGTTCGGCATTGAACGACATCTATTCCAGGTATACGAGAATGATGACCTTCTGTGGGATATTTTACTCACATATACGTGTCTGCAGGCCGCGGGGTGAAAGGTGGAAGCGGTCTCAGTGGTCGGCTCAATCGACGGTGTCAGGTGAGACAAATAACCAGGACCGAGCTCTCAAGCGGCGCCAGGTCCTCATGGTCCGCTTCAATGTTCATATACCAGTGAGGCGGCTCCATCTACGGGTGCTATGTCGTCGACTACATAAGCGATAATATAACCCGTACAATCATCAGGGCCTCGACATCTCGCCACAGAAATTGGTTCATCGACATGCTCAAGCTCTCCACCTGCGTAATAGCTCTTGCTTTCCTCTCTCCGAACTTCGTTGGGGGTAGTCCGGCACTCGTCGAGAGAGCTTCAGCTCCTCAATCTACATCCAGTGCCAAGTTACATACTCTCGCTACTTCCAAGGGGAAACTCTACTTTGGCTCCGCGACGGACAATCCTGAGCTTACAAACACCGCCTATGTTGCTCAGCTCGACGACAGTACTATGTTCGGTCAGACCACTGCGACTAATAGTATGAAGTGGGACGCTACCGAGCCCAATCAGGGCCAGTTCACCTTTGCTGGCGCTGACCAGATTGCAAATCTGGCCCAGTCGACGGGAAAGCTCCTCCGTGGTATGATGCGATGCTGGCTTGGTTTCATATAAGACTCACATATTTATTTCAAGGTCATAATTGCGTTTGGCACAACCAGCTCCCTAGCTGGGTATCCAACGGCCAGTTTACAGCCGCGCAGCTTACGTCGATCATTCAAAATCACTGCGGTACACTGGTTGCACGATACAAGGGACGAACGTGGGTCTCTTTGTTTATTATTATATAACCCGGAATACCTGCTAATCATTCTGTTCTATCAGATGTACGTTAATATAGTTGAACCTCCCGTAATTCTAAGCTCACCTCGGCTCTTACCTTCTTAGATGCCTGGGATGTTGTCAACGGTTTGTGTCTACTTCATAAAGTCCCGAAGCACATACTCACTGGAATTTTTCAGAGCCCTTCAACGATGACGGCACTTTCCGTAGCGATATCTTCTTCAACACATTGGGTACATCGTATATTCCGATCGCTCTGAACGCAGCTCGTCAAGCCGACCCCGCTGCCAAGCTCTACATAAACGACTTCAACATCGAGTTTCCAGGGGTAAAATCTACCGCCATGCAGAACCTGGTCAGGACCTTGAAGCAATCAAACACACCGCTGGACGGTATAGGCCTGCAGAGCCACTTCATTGTCGGCGAGACACCTTCCACAGCGAGCCAGGTGCAGAACATGAACGCATTCACCGCCTTGGGAGTAGAAGTCGCCATTACAGAGCTCGATGTTCGGATGACACTTCCAGCGACCCCACAGCTCTTGGCGCAGCAAAAGGCCGACTACACGAGCACTGTGGCTGCATGCCAGCAAGTATCGAGATGTGTTGGGATTACCATTTGGGACTGGACCGACAAGTTCTCGTGGGTCCCTGGTACATTCGCAGGCCAGGGTGCTGCATGCCCATGGGATGAGGTACGTAGAACGGGCAAATACCATAATAGCGCCGTAAGCTAACGCATGACATGCAGAACTTCGTGAAGAAACCCTCATTCGATGGGATTGCTATCGGTTTCGGTAATTGACAGCCTCATGACAAGGAAGTAGTCCTGCGGTGAAATAATATTGGCCATGTGATTGTGTTTCGTTTCGTCCCGAATATAATCCTGTTTACCGTACCACGAGTCTCAGTCGCATGCGGCAGCGCACTGTCAATATGCATAAAAATAATCAGTAGATGCAGGGAAGGTGCGTCCTGCCGTGGGTATCGCTCGGCTCCGAGTAACTTTAAGGATCATCGTCGATAGAGATATCCGGCGGCCAACCAGTACCTCGGAATATTCCAGCTCATGTAGCGGGCGTATGGATGATACGACCGCACCGTGCACGGCTGTCCAGACTGTAGCCGACTTGTAGATTGACATAAACCAGATCATACTCATCATGGGACTCATCCTGTGCCTGCAGTTATAACCAACAAATCCCCGATGTAATTAGCAGTTGTTGGGGGAAATATCGAGTATAAGAGGGCCTACTACGTGTCCGATGTCCTCTGGCAAGACTGCAGTTACTTCGCCACCATGTTCTTGACAGCGTCCTTCGCGACACTTGCTCTGCTCCTCCCTTCCGTCTATGCCCAGTCGCAAGTCTGGGGCCAATGTGAGTACTCGAATGGCGACAATTTTGATTCTTGTCCTAAAGTGCCACAGGTGGCGGTCAAGGATGGACTGGTCCTACCACTTGCGTTTCTGGAAGCACATGCGTTGCACAGAGTCAATGGTACTCACAATGTCTCCCAAGTGTAAGTCGCCATAGGTAATACTTGGCCGGTATATCGTCTAAGTATCCTTCAGAGCTCCGTCCCATCTTCGAGTTCGGGCTCTTCTAGTGCCCCCAGCTCGACATCTTCTTCGTCCGGCAGCCAGTCAACCTCCACGGCCAAGCTGAACACCCTGGCTAAGGCTAAAGGAAAACTTTACTTCGGTTCCGCCACCGACAATCCAGAGCTTTCTGACACCGCATACGTCGCAATCCTCAGTGACAGTACGACTTTCGGCCAGATCACGCCTGGTAACAGCATGAAGTGGGATGCCACTGAGCCATCTCAGGGGCAGTTCTCCTGGACTGGGGCCGACCAGATTGTCAACCTCGCAAAGACTAATGGCCAAATTCTTCGCGGTTAGTTGGGTTCGTGTTGATCGAGAGTGGTATTAATTGTGGTACAGGTCACAACTGTGTATGGCACAATCAGCTGCCTAGTTGGGTCTCCAGTGGATCATTCACTGCGGACCAACTTACCTCAATAGTTCAAACCCACTGCAGTACCTTGGTCGGCCACTACAAGGGTCAAATGTAAGTTACATCAATTTTCATTTTGCAATACATTTACTAACAAGAACCTTACCTTAGTTGTACGTTCTTTCTGTCCATTTCACAAGTTCATGGCAATAACACTCTCATTTCTACCTTCATGTAGACTCCTGGGACGTCATCAATGGTGAGATATCGGACTCTCTAGAATTACTGTTGGACTTACCGCTGACCGTATCAATACAGAGCCTTTCAATGATGACGGCACCTGGAGAACAGACGTCTTCTACAACACCCTCGGCACCTCTTACGTCCAGATTGCCTTGGAGGCCGCACGCTCTGCTGACCCAGACGCCAAGCTCTACATCAACGATTACAACATCGAGTATCCTGGCTCCAAGTCCACGGCCATGCAGAACCTCGTCAAGACATTGAAGGCCGCAAGCGTGCCCCTTGATGGTATAGGTCTTCAGAGCCACTTCATCGTCGGCAACACCCCTTCTACCTCGTCTTTGACCTCCAATATGAACGCTTTCGTGGCCCTCGGAGTCGAAGTCGCTGTCACCGAGCTCGACATTCGGTTGACCTTGCCCGCGACACCCACCTCGCTCGCACAGCAGAAGGCGGACTACACCTCTGTCATTGCAGCTTGCCAGGCTGTTTCTCAGTGTGTTGGTATCACCATCTGGGACTGGACCGATAAGTATTCGTGGGTGCCGAGCACGTTCTCTGGCCAGGGTGCTGCTTTGCCTTGGGATGAGGTATGTCGGACAGATCATCGTCAGTTCCATTCCATGGCTCACCTTTTATTGCACAGAACTTCCAAAAGAAGCCCGCTTACGACGGTATTGCAATTGGGTTCGGGAATTAGGCTAGTTTGGCGGGGTCGTAGAGTTTGATTCCCTGCTTTCATGGAGCTTTAGTTATTCGAATACCGGTTTTTGATGTAGCAAAATGCGTACCTTCGATCATTAACAGCTGTGTGTACTACACAAATTGTCGCTGGATGGTACCCGAGAGTAGGCTCGTGACCAGCCTCTATTAAACCTCTTACCTCGAAAGAGATGGGTGCCCAGCGGCATAAAACCCAGAAGGGGTCGCAATAGAGCGAGGGTGTTGTGGTCAGAACCGCCCAACGTCGTCTTTGAGACGACTGAAGGGCCTTATGTATGCTATGATTACGGGTGTCAGCCACTTCGACCAGCCACGATCAGATACCAAGACGGGTCACATACCAGGAATAAGGCTGACGAGCCGAGATTGCATAGAGGTCGGCTAGTTATACAATGCACGTAGATGGCAGACTCGTTGAAAGAGGAAATTGTCATGGAAAAATCGTGTTGAGAGCAAAACACGTATTGATAAGAATTGTGATGCGGGTATCGTGTGAGGTATGTAGAATGAGGCCGACAGTAATGATTGATAGTTATACAAGGATGTAGGGGAAGGATAAGGCGCATATAGTCGGTGTACGGCGGTTTTTCAGGGAGACCTGCGTCGCCTACTCCGTTCATCGTGCGGTCTTCGTCGTGGCGACCTTGAGCGGTCCGACCTGCGTCGTGTCGATGGCTCGGATGGCTCGTTGGGATGATGGTGTCGATGTTTGGGAGGGGACAGAGTTGGTTCCGGCAGGTCCTATAGATAAAGATGAGGTCTTCCAGAATGCACATACGCCATTGCAGGGTACTGAGCACTCACCTCTTGCTTAACTCGCCTGTCTGTTGCGTTCTCCGACATCCGTGTACTACTCATGGTCTCCTTCTCTGCCAGTGGCTGCTCACCACTCGCCTGAGCCACCTCCCGTTGCCTCTCCTTCTCCTTATTTCTCTTCCACATCAACTTCTTGCAGCACTTGTCGCACAGCACGACCTTCACCAAAGCCATCTTGTTCTCCCCCTTTTCTACGTATGCGAATGGCAGTTCAAGCGTCTTCAGTCCAGGCAATGGCCCGTCTTCTGGATCATGATTTCGTGGCGAGTGTATTGGACATCGAGTGTTTCCGCAGGTCGTCCCGCCTGCACCTGAGATCACTTCTGACTCCGTCCTCCAGCGCAACGCAAACTGTGAGACAGTGAGAGCCCCGTCAGTCCTTCGCCACCATACATTTGGAGACATGTGCACGTACATTCCCCGATTTATAGTGCTTCAAGTCGCATACAGCGTACTCGCGGAACAGACTGTCATAGTACTTCTGGGCTAGCTTGTCTTCCCAAGTATGTGGCTCCGCGTCCTTCTCGCCGTCCTCTCGTAGAAATCTAAGAACTGTGAGTCAGGCCTAGTACCGCTAGGAATGAAACAGTAGACTGACTTGTGTGACTCTCGCAAGATTTCGAACTCTGTTTTGACTGCAGAGGACGAGGGTCCAGCTTTATACAGTGTCATAGATGGTGGTAATAAACAAATAGCGATATTTCACCGGTACTGGCGTCTACCCAGAAGTCGGACACCTTAGCATTTTTCACATTTTGCCATACATAAATCTCAACGTACTCATCC